>PVJH01003105.1:0-149892 GCA_004026705.1 Nesogale talazaci | reverse complement strand
TGAAAAAAGGAAGACCTTCAGAAAGTGATGGACACATTGGTTGCAACAAAGGCTCAAACATAACAACACTTGTTAACAGGGTGATGTACTGGGCGGTGTTTCCTTTTGTAGTACCTGGGGTCAGAAGGAACCCCACAGCACCTAACAACAGCAGTTTGAATTTTTTTTAATGTGGAATAAATAAATTTGGAATTAAAAGAGAGATTTGAGGGTAAGAGAGAACTTATATATGAAAAGGATGATATTAAAGATGTAACAGCATTTTATATTTTGTCTACAGAAGAATATGCCTTTATAATTGATATAAGGTCAATGGAATATCTTATTATATTCATTGTTTCATCCTTAAATATTATTTTTATGGGTAGTGTTGCTAAGTAGCAGTGACAAATCTGGTCAAAACTGACAGCTAGGTTTAGACATCATTAAAAGCAATGTATTCAGGTAGACTCTCTAAAATTGGCCCTCAAAACTTCATTGAAATATTACAACTGACTCCTTATAACTTAGTTTTATTGAAATGAAAGAAAATGAATGTTTCCATTTTTTTGAGACTGGAGAGTTAGATAAAAAGTATTGTCAGAATAGCTATTTTAATTATTCGTTCATGTAACTGTGATTATTTAGAACTGCAGTATTCTAAAGGAACCCTGTAGGTTCTGTGGATTAGATACTGGGCTTCTAACCACAAGCATAGTGACTCAAACCCACCGATGGTTCCTGGGAAGCATGATGCGGCTGTTGGGTACCATGAATATTGACAGTTCCAGAACCCCTACATAGGGTACCTTTTACTCACGCAGTATGTTTGGTCAAAGAGCACACGTGGTGCAGTGAGTTACACCTTGGAACACTGACGGAAAGGGTGGTCGTGAGAAATGTGAGGCTTCCTGCTCCCACACAGAGATACAGCTGCAGAAACTCACAGGGACCGTTATGCTCTGTCCTGAGGGTCACTGTCTTGGGCACCTCATGACAGTTTCAAAGACAGAGCTTAGGAATCAGTCAGCTTATGCCCTGGAGCCATACCTTGCAGTACCTAAGCTATCTTCCCTAGGAGGTGGTTTAGGATTCAATTGGTTTATGAACCGGACAGAGAAAGTTCAGTCTCTAAGCTTCGCACAGCAACAAGGCCCAGTGCTTTTATGAGCATTACACTCTTTATGAGCCAATGAGGTGTTTTTCAATTTATTTTGGTGGACATTGATACCTATCCATATCATTAAGGAAAAAGAGGCGAGACTAAGTAGCAAGAGCAAGGGAGAGAGTACGATTTCTGTTCCATTGCAGCGGTGAAGCACCTCTGCCCCTCTGGGCTCTTAGCTGGATTTTGATTCAATCTTTAGGGGTACAGCCATTGGTGTGGACGTGGGTGTTCATTTTGATAAGGGGTGAAACCTCAGGTCTTAGTGTAATTAGTCGGATTCTGGACAGTCGGATTTGTTGTGTGCTTCCTTATTCTTGGTAGCCCCTTGTCAGTCTTTTCATAGTCCATAGTTATTCCATTTTGTATGCTCTATTCAGTCCCTGTGAGCCATAATCAACTTGCTAGCCCTGAGTTTGGGAGGTCGTGGCCTGGTGGCACACAACTAATAACCATAATACCAGCACTTTGAATCCAGTAGGCCTCCCATGGGAGAAAGATGTAGTAGTCTGCTTCTGTATAGATCTGTCATCCCGGGAAGCCTCTGTAGTATCTGCTCTGTTCTGTTTTTTATTAGAATTTGGAATTGACTTGATGACACTGAATTTGTTTGGGTTTTGTACTTTAAGTATTCTCCAAAATTACAAGACAATGGTTACAATAATCTTTGATATTTTAACAAAACACACTTCCTATATGAGAGGAAATAATTTGATGATGAGTTGGGGTGCACAGCTGATGAAAGACACCAGAATTTTATCTATTTAGTTATTTAATGTGAAGGGAGGTGTGGACTTATCAAATTTTTAGAAAACATAGCGGATTATTTGGAATGTGTTTTCAAGACCTTAAAACCTTTTGATTAAATTCTTTAAATATGTATCTTTTAACTTTTCCTATTTAGGAGAGTTCTGAGTAAATGAGATTCAATAAAATTTTTCAGAGTTCTGAGTAAGTATAATTCAATCAAGTTCTTCATTTTTCATTCCTATTTGACAGGCTCTCTCCACTTTACTATGAAAACTCTGATGTACATGCTGCCTATTTTCAGAAAAGCAAACTGAATATTCATTGTGGGTGTGGTAACTTTCATGCTTACACATTTGGAATCTTGAATGTGTTGAAATCCTTGCTGCACTTTTAGCTTTGGATAAGGAGCACAGCTGCCAAATGATCTTCATCAGCAAGATGCGCTGAGGAGGCGTGCAGAGCACTCCCCTAGTTGTGTGCCAGGAGGGGGTTTCGACACTTTCTCAATCTAGCTCCATGCAAATAAACAAAAAATGGAATTGATTCATGCATTATAGAGCCCTGCTGGGCTAAGCTGTGCTTTCATGACTAATTTCCTTCACTAACCGCAGCCCCAGAGCCTATGTTCACAAAATAACAACCTTCTACAGAAAAGCATAGGCTCAGTATTCAAATGGTGAGTTCAGACTTTTTCTCATCCACAAACTCCTTGCGGACTTGTTAACGGACGAAACATAAACAACTTCAAATGCCGTACTGAAAATGCTCTGTAGATGTGTTTTTGTTCTGATTTTCTTCTCAGTTCCCCCCCCCTGGAATTATGAAAGAAACCTCCCTATTATAAAATCATAATAAAGAGTAAGTCATTGCCCTAAGAATTGGGTCACTGGATTTAGTTTGTGTTGAGGCAATGAATTTAAGAACTGTTCCAACAGCTCTGACTGTAAGAATAAAGCATTATGTAGTCATTTCCATATGATAGGACAGAATGACAAACCACACTAGAAATATGAAATTTTTGAGTGACAAAACTGAGAATAGCAGGGAAATCTGAAGTTCATACTTCAATCTAGTACTCTTTCTATCCCATATCTGTTTTATAATGCCTCCTGGATGTATTTCATTTTACAGAAGAACCTCATTGTTAAAGTGAAAATATACTTTCAAATAAAAGAATGAGATACCTAAAACAAACACATGAACAAACAAAACAGGCAGAATAGGAATCTTCCTTGTGGACTTTCGCCCATTGAACATTCATCTCAAGTAGCAGAATCTATTCAACAATGTAGACACACCTTCCGAAGTAGCACTTTGGGGAGCAGAATTGAACACACATGCTGAACAAATAACGTACGTGTGTTTTGTTGTTGAGAATACATGCGGCAGAATGAACTGTGCTGAATGTACAGCTCAGGGGCACTGATCACCTTCATTGAGTGGTGCATTCCTTCTCACCTTCCTGTTCTATTAACATAGAGTATTGTCCACTAAACTTTTGTATCTTTCTTAACTTTTGAGTTGCTGTGGTCACTTTGACACCATATGGCTGGTACTTAAGAGCACAGACAGTATTTTTACTAGTCCACATATTTTTTAGCTTAAAGAATATTCAGGGAACAGATTTAGTTTAAGGCTTAAAGATGATCTTGAGGCAATGGTTTGGAGGGGTCCATTCGTACCTTCCAAACAACCCTCAACACACTGCCAAAAGTGGATCTCTGCACACAGAGACTGGAGGGCAGAGGAGAACTGTCATTGTAGGTTGCTGCGACTGCACATCTTTCTGACAGAAGAAATCCACGTCTTTCTTTTATGAAGCAGCTGGTGGTTTTGAACTGATAATCTTATGGTTAGTAAACCATTAGTGCAGGAATAAAAGCAAGTAAAGGGCATAAGTTCTTTCACTTCCTTGTTCTTATATCATTAACATTCATGATAAAAGTTAGAAACATTTTTAATTTCAATTATTAGGGTTCTGCCTTGCTCAAACCCTGCTCTGGGAAAGTTACATATTCATACACCTCCAGAGACTCACCTCTTTAATTGTGTTATTTTTGCTATTACTCCCTTTCTAATTGCTAATTGAAGCAAGATTAAACTAAAAAATAAAACCCATTGCTATGAAGTAAATTATGACCTTTAGAAAAAGGTTTGAAAGACTATGATATCTTGCTGGTGGTGGAGGAGGTGGTGGTGGTAGTGATGGCATTAGGTGATGCCCACTTAGTTCTGACTGATAGCAACCCCATGCTAAACAGAGTGAAGCACTGCCCACCCCCCGCCATTCTCACCAGCACTGTGTTAAAACTCATTGATAAAGCTACGGTGCCAGTCTATCTTGTTAGATCAGAGATGATCTGTTTCCTTTGTCTGGGTTTTAGAGTAAGGTTATAGAAATAATAATTCCATGATTTCTGTGCTTGAAGCCAAGAGGAAGAGAACATATGAGTGATATCATTCCTCAGGTTTATCCTAGTGTTTTTCTATAGTTTGCTTGCCTCTGCTAAAATCTCTATCACACAATATGCTACCCTGCATTTAATTGTTTATGTCTACCTCTCCGAACCTGAAAATAAGTTCTCAGTGGTAGGTGTCATATCTTCCTTGCTTTACAATCCATTAAATATTTCATACATAATGTAAGCTAAGCAACTTAGTTTCTTCTGTTGCATTTCCAACATCTTTTGCCAATTCCTTTGATTAAAAGTTGCATTACGATGCTCTTGTTGCTAGGCCTCATAACCAGAACAATTTGAGATTTGAACATGATATGGAAAATAGTAGCAAGAACATATTTTAAATTCATGTTTTTAACACAAATCTCCAAAACTTACTGTTCTGCTAACCCCTTAGCCAGACAGAGCCTGTTTTCCAAAATGGGAAACAAATGAGTACAGCAAGTTTAGTAATTAATATCATTAGTTTGTTTACTATTTTTGTTAAGATGAATAGCTATGAGTTTAATATAATTAAATTTTAGACATAAATATCATCCCTAGACAATATTTACCAATTGGAATATAAATCATGTAATCTTTTGGCAGTCTTCCACTTCTCAGATATTACTTTTAATTTCATCAAGGGAAAACACTGCTGACTTATAGTCAAGAGGCTAGGGTCTAAGCTGGTTTCTACAATTTGCTAGTGCGATATTGGCCAAACCTGGTACTTTTTTTCCCCTGTCTCTCCTTTCCTCATTAGTTAAATGGAGGAAATAATACTTTGCATGTTCCACAGGTTTGCCATGGCATCAAATAAGGCTGCACATATGACAGCCTTTGGCAACTTAGGAAGTTATGTCATTAACGGTAAAATATGATCACATTTTCAAATTGAAGTCTCCTTTGGGACTACACACATTGGTACTTCTAACACTTCCAACTTCTAGCACACGTGCATCCTACAAACTTGAGCTACTTTCCGGCTCCAATGTAGCATTTCCCTACTAGCTACTTTATAAGGCATAAAGTTCCCAGAAAGGCTTTTTTTCTTGTCTTCTTTGGCTTTATTGAAGTTTGCTTCACATTTCTCTCTTGAGTAAAACAATTTCGAGCCAGGAAATAACTCCCATGCTCATTTCCTGTAGGATAAGCCTACCTGCAACTTCTACTAATTCTAAGGTTATCTGCTCCCGTAAAGATTTACAGCCTCTGAAACCAGATAGGCTTTCTTTGAATCAGAATGGACTCCTTGGAGGTAGATGGAGAACAGGTCCCTAGTGTAAACAATTCCACTTAAGAGTTAAAGGAGATTGTTCTATCACTTCGATGATAGTCCCCTAACCTCTCAATATAGTCACTAGAACCTACAATTTTCAACCTGTTTCAACTCATATTTAATGTCTGTGATTGGCTCTGAGTTAAGAATTAAGTGTTTATGATAAAAATTATACTGCTAGAAATTCTGAGTGAAAATCAGTGGCCTCCTCACTGAGAAGAGTAGACACAGTAATGGCCACAGGCATGGCCTTGATTGTGGAGATGAAGCAGGACAGACAACTTGTCACTTTGTCATACATACCATCAGGTACTTTATGTCAGAGACAGTCCATACAACTACAAGCAAGAATAAACTGCTTAAAACACTTTCTAAGTGAACTGTAGAAAAATTGTGCTGTATGATTTCATCTATATGGAGCATTGTGATTTAAAAAATGATACCGAGAATCTCCAGCTTAGAACACATGCTTCTTAAATTCTACTTTTACGATTAATTTTGTTGAATGAGAATTCTTCTATCATTTATTTCTGCAGGCATCTCAGGACAGCTCAGCATATGTAAAGTGTCAGTGCTGTCTGCTCTGGGCTGGAGCAGGGGACAGCAGAAGGATAAAATGTGTCTATTGTCCCCCTTCTCTCCTGAATGAACACCAGAGTGACTGGAACATGACAGCGGAGGAGAAGAGAAGCTTAGTGTGGGGGGGGATCTGAGAATCGTATTTTCCTGCTCTTCTTAACAGCAGAACACCCATAAAAGAAGTATACTGGCTCTCTCTAACTTCTTTTCTACCACGTGTCCTGAACCTAGTCTAATTAGACTTTCATCCTCAACCCTTGATCAAAACTGATGTCTTGAAAAGACTGATTATATGTATGATGCTAAATCATTTCTTTGTCTTATCATACTGAAGAGTATTGGAAGGAATATTTTCTTGACTTGTCTGTGGCAGTCATGTGCTTATGTTAATTTTATGATTGAAATGTAGGAGTGGAGTCTAGCCTGTTAATCTGGAGATAGCCATTGAGTAGCCAATGAGGCCTCTTTGTGGGTATGGCTTTCTCCTGAGACTTCTGGGAAATTTCGCGATATTTCCCTGGTAAAGATGAGACGCTATCTCCCCCAGTGGTTGGGAGTTAGTCTCAGAGGCAATGAGTTACAGAAAAGACATGATGGCAGCATCCGAGAAGCTGGAGGTGCTGGTGGAGAGACCACACGGTTTACCCTGATGGAGCCAGACCTCTGAAGCTGGAGCGGCATGCTGTTGATGGACCCAGAGCCCTGGAAGCAAGGAGCCATGGGGAGACCCCTGCCAGTGCCAGAATTCTGCACCCACTGACCTGTGACTTTGTGAATAAGAAGGAGACTTTGTAGACTGATTTCAGGCATATGGGTTAATATCAGACTTTTGACTTTGTACTAGACTGGATTGGGATGCCTTCTTAGTGTCACATTCCTTTTGTATATGAACCTTTTCCTTATATCCACTTGTGTGTCTGTGAAATTTGTTCCTCTAGTCTACCCAAACCAACACACTTGATTTTCATTAACCAATACTAATCTGACTTTTCTGTACCCATCCTCTACCCTTTCCATTCTCTTTTCCTCTTCTTCCAGATCCCCAGACATTGGGTTTAGTCCTGGCTATTTGGTTATTTTTTGTCTTCATTCACTAACACAATCTTACATAGATTCCTGGTTTAAGTTTTAGGTAGGTTTATAATTATCAAATAAATTCCATTTAAATCTCTATTCTATATTCTAAATCAATTGTGGTCTTTATAATTATATGAGGGATACCCACCAAATTGATTTTTTCAAATTTATGTGTTTATATTTTTGATAAAGCAACCCTATCACCTCAAAGCCTACTGTACATTATACTTAATACTTTTGCCAAATCTGTGATTCCAATCTTGGAAACATTTTTCAAACTCATCTGTTTGGATGGGCACCTCCCTCAATTTTTTCTTCATCTCTTCCATGTTATTAAATCACTGTCCTTTCTTCATTCATGGAAACAAAAAGAAGCCACACAGAGCAAGGTCAGATGAGTAAGGTGCATAGAACAAGAGAGGCATGTTATTTTGAGGGCACAAACTGTAGCTGCACGAGTAGGTGCATTGTGGTGACAAAACCAGTACCCTGTCTGCCATAATCTAGGGTTTCTTTTGTCGCACACTGTTACAGTCTTTTAACTCTAAAGAGAGAGCTTGATGAACAGACTGACCTGATGGAATGAACTCCAAATACACATCCTCCAAACATTTAAAAAAAAAAAAAAAAGAACCACAGCTTGATCTTTGATTTCACTGATGAGCTTTTTTTGGTGATGATGGCATCTTCAGTTGGACTGATGATGTTTTCTTTCATGGTTGTAAAAATAACACAATATCTCATTGCAGTAATGACCATGAAAAAAAAAGTCTGGGTCATTTCTGAGTTGTTCTTTCAGAGCATGCATGTTTCCACTCCACAATGTTTTTCCTGGTCATTCAGAGCCTGAGGCACAACTTTCTTTCACAGTGATCCTTCTCATCCCCAAGTCTTTCATTAACATATGCTGAAGCAAGCAACAAGACAGCCCAACTTCCCTGTCTCTTCAAAGATCCACCTTCAGTCTTCGCATACAAGGGAATGGATTTTGTCAACATTCTCACCCGTTTGGGAAGGTAACAGATGCGTACGATAAGGTTTGTCATCAATGGACATGCCACTATTTTGGAAATGAGAAAACTACTTGTACACTCGAGTTTTTCCCATACTTTTGTCCTTGTAAGCTGTGTTCACATCACAACAGTTTCTGAGGCATGGATTTTCACAGTTGCATGAAATTGGCTATCAAAAGAAATGAGGTATGAGCAAAACTGCTTTTACCAAAAAATTCACTGTGACTAAAGAGAACATTTCCGAGCAACACCACTGGGTGCACTCACTCAGAGTCAGTTGCTGGAAGCTTGCCTACTGGGAAAAAAATTGCGTACTATGGAAGTTCTGCCCCACAGAGCTTTTTTCCCATTTGGGGGGCCTCCCCCATATATGTATATTATATCTGAATAGACTCAAAAATACTCATTACTTAGGAAAATAGCCGGACTTCCTTAGAAATGATTGATTAATGCAAACTTTACCATCTTTCCCTACACACTCTATGACTTTCATAAACCCTCTACTTCATATCATACAGACTGGTCCAGATACTGACAAAAATATGTATCATCTTTTAACTTTTAGAGATCAAGGCATGATTAAAAATATCATTTGGTATGTTCTGAGTGTTCTGATAAATTATTTCAGTTTTAGTTCTGCTAATAGATCTATGACATTTATGTTATTGTTATTATAATTTCACAAATAAAAAATAAGGCACAGAGAAGATGACTTGCTAATGTCACAAAGAATAAGTTAAAGATCTAGGAGTTTAATAGTCGTAGACTAGCTTTAAACCCTAAACATTTGTAAGTTATGCAATTCTAAAACTGTATGACGAATGTTAAATACAGAGTACACTTTTTAAATTATGAATAAATATTAGTTCTTTTTTAACCACTTATTTACATAATGACCAAACGTCCTATGAAACTTGGAATTTCACAATCCATACACATTTCCATTGTGTCAAGGACATTTGTATATTTGTTTCCCTCATCATTCTTAAAATATTTGCTTTTTTCCTGAACCCTTGGTATCAGCTCTTCGTAAAATGTGATAAGAATTGTACAAGTCCCCTATAAAATAATTTTTAAAAGAAAAACACTTCACAATACATAATTTAAAAAACAAATGTGCAAATGTAAAAAAAAGAAACGGGGTTTCTTGAAGAAGCTGCATGCTGCATTCAAGAGTATGGAAAAGTGGTGCTGTATAAAGATTGATTGAATACAGGAAAGATATAAATTTTTTTTAAATCCACAAACATAAACATAGTTTCCTAAGACCTATAGACTTCATTAGACTGGGTGACTTGATGTGCAATAGTGCTAGGCAAATATTAATCTATTCACTAATATCATTCAACTAAAATATTTCCTGTTATCCTGCCTCCTGGCACCATTTTGGTCATACCTGACAAAATAATCTCATCCTTGTTTACTTTGATAAAACCTGTCTACTCTCAGATAAATTCTTGGACCTTATCTCATGTTTTCTCTTATCTATAATTTTGCAATTAGTCTTCAGAATCAGCCTCTGGCATCATACATTGCATAAATTTATCTGGAAACTGATTTATATCTATTTATTGAAAATATTACGAAAAGAAAGTTAACACAAATATTTTGGAGAGAAAGAAACAATGGATTAGCAATATCTACAATATTGCTAAACCTGCTATTTGCTTAGTTTTCATTAATAAGGATAAAATCCTGCATTCATATTGTCATAATTCACGGTTGCCTAGAAAGACAATTCAAATTCCCATTTTAGACTATACCCATCATAGTGAACCTATGTTAAAACAATGCTCGGTCCTGTGGCATCTTCTCAATCTCTATGGGAGCTAGTTTTTAGTTTCTTGTTATTTTTCAACAGTTTTATCTATAAAAAATTCAAATAGTATATACTTCCATTGTTAAGTTGCATTTTAAAAGAGTATCTGATTTTTTAAAAAGAGATTATAATCAGTTCTACTGCACCTTCCTCTATTATACTCGTTATTTGCTCCCCAATTTTCCTTAACCTCTCCCCACCCCAGCCTCTGTCCCCGATAAGCTATTTTAATGTCAGTTATTGTCTCTATACATCAACTCTTTCTGTGCTTCATAAATTTGGAAACATAACAAAAACAGGAAGAAACAAAGACAAAACAGAAAGAAAAGACCCCCGGCAATATCAAAATAATCCAGAGAGAAAGTTTCTGTCTTAGAAAACGTGAAATATTTATAAACCTAGAGCCAATTCAGGATGGGTCTGCAGGAAGTCAGCTGACTAGGTATTACCATATATCTTTGTTCCATCCACCATAATCACATCTCCAATGTTCTCTGCCTGACAGTCAGGGCCAGAGGGGCGATCTGAATGTGTCATATAAGAACTAATTTCACCTCCTTCATGTGACTGTGGATTTCCCCCATGTGGAAAGTTATGAAAACTTAAAAGGGAGCCAAAAGTAGGCTTTTCATAAACAAGGAAGAAACAATTGAACTACGAGTTTGTGATAAGTGAGTTTCCAATACTTTGAGTAAATAGGAGAAAAGCACTCATTTTTTTTTTTTTTTTAGTTTACTCAGTTAAAAGGACCTTTGGACACCAAAGGCAGAGGACCAAAAGTGGATGTGCTTTATTTTCAGAATATTTTCTTTTAGCAGAATCAATAAAGCCATTAAAATTTTGTTCATTGCTTTAACAAATTTTGTTTGCTTGTGTACTATGGGATGATACACTGAACAATATTTTGAAATTTTTACTGGCTGATTTCATGGACTATTTGGTTAATGGATAGTAAATTATTATATAATGGGGTGTAATTATTTTAATCTAATGACTTGGCATCAGTGGGGCTTTCCTATTATTAAAATTCAATGCACAATTTGATGACTAATGGTCAAACTCAAACGCACTGCCCTTGAGTTGACGCCCAATCACAACAAACCCATAGAACAGAGTAGAACTGTCCCTGTGAGTTTCAAAAGCCCCTTCTTTCTCATGCAGAGTAACAGGTGATATCGAACTGCTGACGCTGGGGATGCAGTGAAATCCATAGCCTCTATGCCACCCGAGCTTCTCCATTCGAGGCAACTCATGGTGTTTGGTTGGAAAGAACAGATTATTGGAATACAAAATTACAATTACTTAAAGCAAAAAAAATTAGACATATCATTGGAATTATTGATTTATTCATGTTTATAGACTTTTAAAATAGTTATAGCAGCTTGAAAGTCATATTTCATTATATAACAAACTATAATATAGATCTGATCTTAAAAAGTAATTCAATAGGATTATTTAATTGGATCTTGTTCATGGTATTTCACAGTTAATAATGTATGCTGAATTCAAAAGGTCAGCAATTTTGAATCTGGATTAAAGAAAGCATTCTACCATAACATTATGTTCAGTGCTGAGCAAAAATGTGTATATTAGAAGTGAGTTAAAATAATGACAGCATTGTATATGTGAACATTCAATTGAATTTAAAGAAGGCAAATAATTGACGATAGCATTGAAGGTTAAAATAAATTTAAAAAATGACAATTTACTGTGCAGAAACAGATTAAGCAAATTATAATACATATTACAAAAATAAAAAGAAACCAAATGTTTAAATGAGAAACTAAAAAGGCACTAAAATGGTATGGGTGTGTGTTAAGTCAAGAACTATTGGTACTAGGGCTCATATACAAGCTTATTCTAAAAAGAAAACATTTTTAAGCACATCTGCAATCAATGGATAACTGCAGTCATGTTGATAGAACACTGTCCCCATCTTAGACTCGTTAGAGTGCTTTCCTAAAAAGGATCTTTTTGTGCTATGAGGAAAGTTAAAAACAAATTTTTAGCCAAGGCTAAAATAGGACTTGTAAAAAATTTCAAGTGACATACTCCCAAATTACTGAAACCATGTAACAACTTTGTGGGAGTACTGCATCACATAAAACACCGTTTTTAGGTGGACCAAGCATTTGAGAAACATTTTTAAAAAACCCCTCAAAAATGAACTGAGAAAGGGAAGCCCATCAACTTCAAGAAATGCAGAAACTATGGATGATGTCCAGAAACTTAAAAGAAGACAGGGAAATTAGCCCTGATGCACAAGCTACTGAAGTTGGGATCTCACAGCACTTTGCATTATAAGCAAACATCATTGCTTCAGCAAGTGGTTGGTTTGACTGATGCCAAAAGTATAAAAGGAAGATCAACAAACTCTAAGAACTGAGCTTTTCACCAGTTTCTACAAGTTCCAGAGAAGAGTGTTGGGATTGCATTGCGATCCAGAAAGCAGGACCTAACCAAAATAACAGCTTCTGAGAGGATCTACTTAGTAGATTCTACTGGAAGAAATCATTTAAGTTAAGCTCAAAGGGGGTTGGGGTTTACAAATAGATAACCATGATATATTTTTTTGAAGGACATAGGACAAACATGAAGAACTTTTAATAAAATTGAAAAGTGCATTGCGATAGACAATATCAAGAAAGTTGAGCTAAGATTCTTTCTTTAACCATGACTTGCACAGCTTCAAGTGTCTTAAGGACAATCCCAAGAGGATTTCATTTGGAAGCCTCAACCACCAGACATACATGTTTTTCTCTGTAGACTTGTTTGTCCCACATCTTTAAGAACTTTTAAAGGAACATGATTTAAGCCTCTCAAAGATGCCAACACTGGCATTTTGACATTGCAGAGGGCATCAAAACAGAGGGCAATGAAATATTGGGAGAAGGTTGAGTAAAATGGACAAAAGCTTTAAGAGTGCATGACCCACATGGAGTATATGTCAAGAAGCAATAGCTTCACAGTCTAAACTTCTATTTTCATGAAGAATTTATGGTTTGGGAGCAGTTAATTTTTGACATACACCAATTTCTATGTTCTGTTAAATAAAATAATACAATTTGTATATACATAAAGCAAAAATTTAAGAAAACAAAAAATTACTCATGAATTGTCAAATAAGAAACACTAAGATAAATGGGGAAAATGTTGAAGTTGACAAGGCTTTTACTTTCTGTGGGTGCATGGTCAATGTTTATGAAAACATTAAATTCATATTTGGTGGGGCAAACCTGTGGCATAAGATCTCTTTAAAGCTATAATGAGCAAAGATGACACTTGGAAGATTAAGGTATGTATGATCCATGTCACGGCATTTTCATGCACCTCAAAGTCACATGAAAGCAGGGGAGTGAATAAAGAGCGAAGAAATATTTATTAATATGAATCGTGATGTTAGTGAAGAATATTGTGAGTAAAATAGGCTGCCAGATGCACAAACAAGTATATCTTGAATGAGAAGCAACCAGAATGCTCTTTCGAAACATGGAAGGTGAGACACACAATTTAGACACTACTGGAAAGGCCAATTCCAGTAAAAAAAAAAAAAGACATCATGTGGTAAATAATATGATCATCACAAAACAGGAAGTCACTCAAAGAGATGGAATAGCTCAATGGTTGCAAGATAGACTCAAAACGTGAAAGAAAATTGAGTGTAGTGTTGGGTTAGTTATCAAAAAATTAAAACAAGTCCACCAGAGCCCAAATATGACTTGAATATATACCACTTGAATTTGAAATAATCTTAAACGTACATTTGATGTACTGATTGCTAATGACCAAGGATCAAACAAGTTGTGGGATGACATTAAAAATGTCATGCATCAATGAAGAAAGCAAATGGTTATTAAGACATCAGGAAAGAAAGGATAAACCAAAATAGCAGGTAGGCCAGAAACTCTTAAACTTTATTTTGAAAGGAGGGCAGGGGAAGCAAATGGAAAAAATGGGGAAGTAAAAGAACTGAAAAGAAATTTTCAAAAAGTACCTTAAAAAACAAAGCATTGCATTAAGGTGAAATACACAAAGACCTGGAGTTAGCAAAACAAAAGGAAACAAAACAAATACTCAACATTTCTCAAGCTATAAGGATTGAAGAATAAAATCCTAGGTCCTGAGATGAATGATTAAGTGAATCTAATTTCAAATGTCAAAGATTACAGGTAATATTAAAGGAAAAAAAGAGGTAGAAAGAATATAAAGTCACTATTCCAAAAATAACTACCCAATGTTTCCAGTTCAAGAAGTAACACATGACCAAGAATTAACGGCATTAAAGGATGAATTACAACTGCTTTAAATATGTCAATATGAAGGACTAAGAAACATTCATGTCATAGTCATTTTCATTTGCCTCATATGAATGTGTAGCAGTTAGGTTTTGTGTTAATCCTACTGGACTAGCAGCATCATTGTTTGTCAATTGAGTCCTCACTCATGATGCTATCTACCAAAATGCATGCAACTCCATGATGAAATCTATTGTGAGCGGCAGAGCAGTTGTCAGAGGACTAGGGAAATGTGTGTAAAGCTCTTGTTTCAGTTCATCAGCCTGATGCAAATGTTGTCTTCTAAGACGTGCTGCTAATTTTTATTTCAGTAGGCTTTATGGGAAGGAAAAGAGCTGGGGTAGATGCTGCCATAGTTGCATAGATCTCTGATTTCTATATTTCCACTGATGACTGTCGTATTTCTAGCCAACTTATGGAATTATCAGCCTGCCTCGCTGACTCAACAGCTTCAGCCATCACCAGTCAAAGGTTTGACTGCTTCTCAGTTTGTCTTCTGCTTCCTCCTGTGTGGGCCGTAGCAGCTATGCATGTCAGAAAAAGTCTCCAATTTAACATCTGACTCATGTTCTTAAGCCAAACTGGACTTTACAACTTCAGCAACAGTGTGAGTTATGCTCTTGACATAAAATTATTTCTTTAAGGAGTCAAGCAGTTGTGCGCGTATCTGGGTGGATTACATTCCCTTATTCAAGTCACGGGCCTGGTTATGCATTCTTGGGGTTATGGTCTGCATATGTAAGTAGGTACTGTGGAGAACTTCCCGCTGAATTGGATCCCACTGACCTAAGAGTCTTTTGACTTGAGTCACTTGCCATCAGAGGTTGGCACTGACATGCTTACTTTGGGTATACCCACATTCTGCATAGGCCGGTGGTAGTCTCCCTGCTTCATCTTCCTGCTTTCCGATTTGTCTTTTAACTCCTTGGTTTGTCAGCCCCAGTAACTACATGAATAAGTAAAAGCTTCCAGCTTAACATCTGAACCATGGACCATACCATACTGGACTTAACCACTTCAACAACTGTATGAGTCACTTTCCTGATAACAAAATCTTTCTTTCTATAAAAACATCACTGGTTTGGTTTCTTTAGGTAACCTAGACATCCATAGTATGTATAAACTGGACTATGAATTGTCAAAGAATATTGAGCATGCTCTTAATTGCCATGTCAGATTCATGAACAAAACTGAGTCAAGAAAGGCCCAGTTAGAGGACTCTTACTAAGCAAGAATGGAGAGAATCGATCATATACTTTTAACATGTCACCTAATTTCCCATACGATCTTGCTTGGAGAATGGCATTACACTTGCTAAATTAGAGAGTCAGGAGAGTGAGGGACACATTTACAAAGATGGCTTGTAGCAGCAAGAGTGGATTCAAGCACAGCCAGGATCCTGAGGATGCCATGGGACCAGGCAGGGCTTTGCTAGGCTTGCCAAGCTCTGAGGGAGCTCAACTCCGTGGCAGTTAACAACTGACGACTAGCCAAGCTTTGGAATGATCATTCTTACTTGATGGCCTTCTTTAAAATCATTTAATGTTGTCTGACTCTGAATTCTCTTCTATGAATATAAATTTAGGAATCTATTAGCAAGACTTGCCAATTTTACTGTGTTCTGGGTTTTTTTATTCCATAAATTGGTTAGAATAGGCCACTGAACCACATTTTTTGTTATCTTCTTTGTGTCTGTTTACTGTCTGCATATAACTCATGTAGGGTGTTGGTTATGGGGTAAAATCATGTGCAGAATAAATAAAGCACTATGTTGAAAGGGTTACATGGTATTGACATGACAAAAAAATATGCCTGGAATTACACTGAAAGAATATTAACAGTTGCTGAGATACAAAAGAAAGTAGAATTATATTGGAATTAATATATTTTAACAGAAGGGCATACCAATCAATGTTTTCAATTATACAAAAAAATTCCATCTGGTACAATTCTGGCAAGGAAATAAATACTAAGGTGGAGTATTGAATCTCATTTTATATTGATAATAATAATAAAGTGAGAGCAAATTATTCTAGTGTGCTTCTTATGCAATAGCATACAGCTGGGTTCTATTGTCATATATATTATTTAAGAATTTTATTTTCTTAAGCTATTTTTTCTTAAACTTTTATCACAGTCTTCTTACATCTGGATCTAGTTGGCACTTGCTATAAAGTAAATATAATAGTTGAGGTGCACATTTATCCCCATCTGTAGTAAAAAGAGTGTGGGTTTAATATAAACTATACATGTGTATCATTACATACAATTTAATTAACATTTATATTGTTATGATAATATTGTCAGTATGAGTTAAAATGGCTTATAGTGGGCTGAGCCCAGGTGGCATAAGTGGTTGAGTGTGGGACTGCAGCCCGCGGGCTTGCCGGTACAAATCCAGTGGCAGCTCTCAGGAGTGGCACTGGGTAGCGCCCACAACCACCAGAGGTAGTGATGCCCACCCCAAAAAACAACAAAAATAAATAAAAAATAAAATGGCTTATAGTGAGCTGATTAAATTGAAGTGCTATTACTTTAATACTGAATCTAATCTTTCATTAATTGATTTCTTCTTTTCATCAAACACCAGTTCAGGTAACATAATGTAAATTCTGATTCATATTGACCCATGTGGGAACTTCTTGTGATCTGGGACAAAGATATTACAATTGACTAAATACTTGGTCCCCACTGGTCATCACCAGTGAAGTTTCTCAGCATGTGGGCACAGAAATGGTAGCACACCTAATTGCACTGCAAATAGAAGGCTTAAGTGGCTGCTTAATGCATAGTCACCAGGCTTCAGAAAACAATGTGCACAAGACTTCTTGTGTTTTTAAAAAGGTCACATTTCTACTTTGGAGAGAGAGATAGCTATTGGCTTCATTTTTGTCCATGAAGTAAATCAAGTGTGTATGGTATTTCAGTACCATGTTGCACTCATCCCTTTCCAATATGTCTTTTATCATCTACTTAGAATCTTTTAGTCTGCAAGTCTCTTGAAGCAAGATCTGAATTACTCACAAAATATTTATAAAATATTAGCTAATTTAACTGAAATGTAAAATAGAACTCAACTCATAAAAACTCCAACATTTTGTGTGGGGGAAAAAAAGCCGTTACTCTTAAAATGAAATAAAAACTTTGACAAAAGGCATAGAACTTTGCTTTCAGTGCAGTCAACATGGAGCTTCCTTCAACCACTGAATTGTCAAGCGGTCCCAACCCCAATAGCTCTTCCACAGTTAGAAGATGAGTCAGTCAGATCCCAAAAAGGTTTACATCCTTGATACACTGTGAGGCTGTTCTTTTCTCTCCTACAGGGACTCTAGAGTCTATAATCACCAGAATGAATTCTCCAGTAGCATAAATAAGGAATGAAATAAATGTGCATTTTATAGGAAAACAATTCAAGCTAGTAATTCATATGCTAAAAATGATAAATTATGATAACTAGAATAAAATAGGTTTCTTCTATTAGAATTACCAAATATTTTCTAAAATACTAATAATCAAATTAGAAAATTGTCAATCTCATTCTGTTGGTGAAAGAAAATGTGAATCATGCTTCAGGACATGGTGGTAATATGCATCAAATATTATAAGGTACACTGACATAGCAGTATTCAAGTTAATAGGCCTTTGACTATGTACTTAAAAGATAAATGTTTAAGAATGATCTTTCCAGGATTGTTTACAGTAGCAAAATACCGGGAAAACTATCAAAGTATTCACCAATTGGGACATTAGATATAGAACATACCACTATCTCATTATTTGGCTACTGCTTAAGAGGAGGAGGTACATAGGGACTTCTGAAAAAGGAGTTTGTGAAGTATATTTTAGCCTCCGTAAACAACAATTGTGTGTATCATAATCTACCCACTGTGCCTAGTGGCTCCCTGGTTTTTTTCTGAACACACCATAAATTTCCAGTGCTTGGTCTACATCTTTCTCACAATCACTTTCTGTCCTCTAACCTCATCTGTTCATCTTGGCTTTCAGCTGCCTTTTCTGTAATTCGCCATCATAGAGCTAGTTAATTTTTTTTATCTTCTTGATTACAATACTGCTATTTACTCTCCCCTTTGTTCAAATCACAAATGTACAGTCATAAATATTTTTTGCTTTAATCATCGAGTGAAGAAAATATCATATTATGGCTTATATAAGTAACCCCCTTATTTACAGTAGCAGACTGTCTCATATTTAACTAGTGAGTTTCAACCACCGACTTTGAGCCTAGCCATTCAATGTCTAGTCCTTAAGATCACCAGGGCTTCTTACAAGGATGCTTCATTTCACTGCATTCTGCTTTAGAATGCTTCTCAGATATTGCAGTTTTTATGAATTGAAGATTTGTGAGAACTGTGCATTGAGCAAGTCTATTGCTGGTATTTTTCATTAGCAGATGTTCACTTTATTACATTTTGGTAATTCTCAGAATATTTTGTAGCTTTCCATAGTGTCATTGTACACTTAATACCCTACAGTATAGTGTAAACATATTTGTGTTACTCACTCAGCAACATTGTTGCTGTTGCTTGGAACCAAATCCACAGTATCTCTAAGGTTTTCCTCTATTTACCTAATTACTATGCTTAGTAAGTAATCTGAGACACTGGAGTAATCTCAGCTCTGGACAGCATGGAAAAGAATTCAGTAGCAAATTTAGAGAAAGACTCATTCATCATCTGGGATGTTGATATAGGGCCTCTTTGCTTACTGAACATGAAGAGGCATCTATTACTAAGACCAAAACCTACAGTCTCCAGTGTGAATTATAGTTCACCACGAAGAACAGAAAATTCCTCATAACCAGAATGAGCACATAATGATGAATTGGGGTCATATTGGAGTTGCCCAGGATTGCCTTTTACTTGGATCTACAATCAATGCTCATGGAAGCAGCAGTTAAGAAATCAAATTGTGTGTTTCATTGGGAAAAATCTAATACCAGAAACTGCTTTAAAGTATTAAAAAGTAAAGAGGTAATTTTGAGAACAGAGACATGTCTGACCCAAATCATTGTATTTTCACAAATCTTCTATTTGTGCCAAAGATGGGCAATGAATAGAAAGGTCTAAAGAGTAATTTGTGCCCTTGGATTATGGTGTTTATAAAGAATATTGAATATAAAATACTGTATACTGGCAGAAGAACACAATTATATCTAGGAAAAATACCCTTTCAAAGCAAGGTGGGTAAAATTTTTTCTCTTATTCTTTGGACATTTTACCAAGCAGCGCCAGTCACTGGAGTAGACATGCTTGCAAAAGTAGAAGGTCAGACAAAATAAGAAAGAGCTTCAGTAAAATGAATTAACATGGTGATTCCAACCACGGGCTCACAGATAGACACAGGGGTGAAAATGTGACCGGACAATGCAGCAGCTCATTCTGTTTCACAGGTGTGGGGTCATTATCATTTGGAGACGATGCAATGGCATCTAACGAAATCATTTTAATTAAGTAGCTCCCCACATGTATCAGGAATCAGTGAGAGCTATTTACAATGAACGTATTTACAACTGGGCATATATAAAAATGATGTAGTCCATTGTCAGCATACTTTTTTATCCCTTATAGAATTTGGCTTGTTCTAGGGGTAAGTCAGGTTCACATTTTTACTGAACTCTGTCTCTCTCAACTCAGTAAAATATATCGTAAATGTTGTTGGTATTTTAACTACAGACACCTGGGTCATATTAGTCTTTAATAAGTGTTTAACACAATGTCCAAAGAGAATATTCCAATTACCAAAGGAAAGTTTTAGTATGGGTTATTTCACATGAACCTTGATAAGAAAACTAGACAATGCCATCTAAGCCTTCAGATAAGGGGAAAACCTGTCGGAATAGGAATTAAAGAGGTTTCAAGAGGCCACAGAACTGAAAACTGACTGCATTCAGGGGCAGACGAGCTGTCTTCATCTTGCTAAAGTAACGGAAGCTGGTTTTCACACAATGTTACTAAGGCTGGGTGCAAAGGGGAGGGGAATCACCCCAATTGACTTAAGTAAAAAGTTTAATCAAAGCTACATAATAGAAACAATCACTTGTTAAAATGGTGTGAAAGGAGGTAAACCAATTTGAAACAGTGTTATATACATACTGATCTAGGGATTATATATATATAAATGTTTATATTGAATATATATAATATCACTGTAGTGATAAGGACAGGCTACAATTTAAGATTTGTTGTCAGTTTTTTATGATGCAAAGTGTCAAAATTTTCATCATTTTTGCAGCATCTGCATACTTCCTATATGATTCTCTGCCACACGTCGGAGGTTGGGATTGCGGGTCCTAGTTGCTCTCGGAGACTCCCAGCAGCTATTTGCAATTTAGCAAGCAGGAAGACTAAAACTTCCCTACACATTTTCCCGGAATGATAAGGAAATTAAGGTCATGACACGAGAGGCTGGCTGGATATAAGAAGCTAATAATAATAGATACAAGAAGAAAAAATGTTCTAAAATGTATTTTGGTCCTGAATACACAATTCCTTATAATATATTAAAACCACTGAATGGTATGTATGTAAAACCACTGAATCAATGAAACTGCTTAAAAAAAAAAAAGAAATTGGCGGAAGCATGATTGACCCATCACACTTTCTTTCCAGTAGGACTTTGAAGGTTTTTTTTTTTTTTTTTTTGTCTGCACAGCTGTGGCAGCCTCCTGCAGAGTCCTGAGCAGACAGGGATTTGCAGTGATGCTTTCTGCCTGGTCACAAAATTGTACAGAATTTTTTTTACACCTTTCTACCTTGTGTGATGTGTGAGAAGACTCATAGGGCTTATATAACTGAGAGCTAGGTTTTCTGTAAATCCTACAAATTACTGTTAGAGCACAGGTAACTTGAGACCTGTCCCTGGGTGATTTCTAGTGGGTGGTAGGTGGCTATGGGCCCTCCAGTCAGCTCCCAAACGTTCGGACCTTGTGCACACAAAACAGATCCCTGCATGGCCCTGCACCCCCTTCATGGCTGGTCTATGCCAGAGTTCATCGATGCAGCCACGGTGTCAGTCCATCTTGTTGACGACATTCCTCTTTTTCTGTCCTTTCATTTCACCGAACACGATGTCTGTCTCTGGGGCCTGATTTCTCCTGACAATAGCTCCAAGGCATGGAAGGTGAATCTTACCATCCCTACCTCTAAGAAGCACTCTGCTTGTACATCTTCCAAGACCGTTTGGTTTGTCCTATGATCAGTTCTTGTCCCTTTCAATATTCTTCTCCAACATCACAATTTAAATGTGTCCACTCTCCTCGGATCTTCCTTATTCAATGTCCAACTTCCACATGCCTATGAAGCAATAAAAAATAACAGGGCTTGGCTCAGGTACACCTGTGTCCTCAAAGTAACATGCTTTCTATTCAATACTCTAGAGAGGTCTCATGCAGCAGGTTTATCTAATGCAATGAGTCTTTTGATCTTTTAACTGCTACTCTAATGAGGATAGATGATCCTCCCATGAGGATAGGTGACCCAACTAAGACAAAACTTTTGACAACTCCAACCTTTGCTCCATTTATCATGATGCCACCTTTTGACCCAGTTATAAGGACTTGCGTCTTCCTTATATTGAGTTGTAATCCATGCTCAAGACTAAAATCCTTGATTTTCATCAGCAAGTGCTTCCAGTTTTAATCGCTCTCAGCAAGTTAATGCAATCTGTGTACTGCAGATTGTTAATAAGCCCTCCTCCAATGTGATGCGACATCTTGTATGACTTGCTCATAAATAGATTGAACAGGTATGCTGAAAGCAAAAAGGTGGTGCACATTTTTCTTTATTTTAACCATGCATTATTCATTTTCTTGTTCTGTTTATGCAGCTACAAAGACCCTTGTACAAGTCCTAAATGAGCACAATAACGTGTTCTAGAAGCCCCATTCTTCTCACAGGTATCCATAGTTTATTATGACCCACAGAGTGGTATACCTTTGCATAGCCGAGGAAACACAGGTAAACACATTTCTAGTATTTCCCGCTTTCAGTCAAAGTCCATCAATATACTGCTACAACCATTGTTGGGTGATCTTCAGCAAAATTTTCCTTGTTTTTCATATCAGTGATTCCATTCTATAGTTTGAGAACCCTTTTGGGTTATCTTTCTTTTGAGTGGTTACAAATATGAATCTCTTTCAGTCAGTGGGTCAGGTACTTGTTTTCCAAATTCCCTGGTGTGGGCAAGTAAGAGCTTCTAGCACTTTATGAGCTTTCTGTAACATTTCAGTGGAAATTCCATCAATTTCTGGAGTCTTGTGTTTTGGCTAATGCATTCATTCTGCTTGAACTTCATCCATCACCACTATTGGTTCTTGGTGTGATGCTTCCTCCTGAAATGAAGGACGGTCAACTAGTTCTTTTGGGTACAGTGACCATCAATTCTTGTCATCTTCTCTTGATGCTTCTTGTATCCTTCAATGTTTTACCCATAGGACCTTTCAAGGTTGCAAATAAAGGCTTGATATTTTCTGTAGATTTGTCAATTTCAGTTGTTCCATTTGATTACTTAATTATAAGATGTTGCACATTTTGTTATAATATTTGGCTTTGTTTCCTTGAGATGTCCTTTGAAAATTTCTATTTAGCCTTTAGACTCCATACATTTTTCCCATTTGCTTTAAGTACTGTATGACTAAGTGCAAACTTAAGAGTCTTTTCTGACATCACTTTAATTTTGCCTTTCTTCCCTTTTGCTGTCTTCATGAATGTTGGTTTTGGTATTCTCCTGCAACTCATCAGGTCTCTGTCATTAGTGTTCAGTGCATCAAATTTGTTCTTGAAATTCAGATGGGATTGACTCAAGGTAGTATTTGGGCTCTTGTGGACCTGCTTTAATTATCGTCAGCTTAATCCTGAACTTACATATGAACAATTGATGGTCTGATCCAACATCAGCCTCTGTTTTGGTTTTATCTTATGATTTTGAGCTCCTCCATTTTGTCTTCCCACAGATGATGTCAATTTGATTTCTGTGTATTCCATCTGGGGAAGTTCATTTGTATACTTGCCTTTTGTGTTGCTATCAACAAGTCATTGGTTTTGCAAAATTCTATAATGTGCTCTCCATATTTATTTTTATTACCAAGTCCATATTTTCCAACTACTCCGTTCCCAACTTTTGTGTTCCAACCACCAATAACTATCAATGTCTATTGATCGATGATGCTTGATCAATTTCTGACTGAATTTGTTGATGGGGTTTTTCAAGTTTTGCCTCAAGAGCTTTTGGGTTGGTGCATACATTTGAATAATAGTTGTATTGATTGCATTTCCTTGAAGGCAGGTAGATGTGATCTGATCACAGCATTGAACTTCCTGATGGATTTAGGAAGATCCTTTCTGACAATTAATATCACACCACCCCTTTTGGTTGTGTTATTCCTGGCATAGTAAATTATATGCTTTATAACATCAGCCCATTTCGGATCACTAACGCAGAGGTTATCTATTTCCTTGAATCCAATTTATCTTGACCTTTCATTTTTTCTAAATTCATATTTCATACATTCCAAGTTCCCATCACTAGAAGATTTTTTGTCACTGTTTCTCTTTTCTCAAGGTGTGTCCCATCAGCAAATGGAGGCCTCACAGGTTCCACTTGCCCAGGCTTTACCTGGTTGCTGTCACTCTCCGTGGACAACTTCCCCTCCGGAAAATCGGATCTCCTTTAGTGACGTGGAATGTGACCTCCCCCTGAGGATCCCTTCCTCCTGCCATACCCTGGACAAGATTGTGTTTCCTTTGTTTAATTTATAGTATCTGACATGTTTTGAGACTATGCATAAGATTTTCAGTGGCCTCTTCCTACAAAGTGGAGAACCTTGTTCTCTGTCATGGTTGGTCTTGGTCCGGAAAATGCTGAAACCTGCTCACGTGGTGTGAACCTGTTGGCATTTGAAAGACCCGTGGCTGCTTTCAGTATCATGGTGACACACAAGACACCACAGGATTGACGAACTGATAGACAAGGGGTGGGTTTCTACTTACTTACTTAGATTTATTTTTAGCCACTGATATTACCAAACGGGGTTTTTGCCTCTCGTGAGGTGCCTGCCCCTCCCAAAGCCAGTCAGAAATCTGATTCTTTACCTGTTTTCTGCCAAGCATTCAGATCGGGAACCTGAAATATAGGCCAAATTGTCCCACTTTGTGGGAGAAAGGGTTCTTTTGTTTTACATTTGTTTTGTTTGAGATTATCATAACCTCTGCTGAATTTTTACATTTCTCCCATTAGATCTCTCACTTGCTAGTTCATTTACTAGCCCATATCCTTAAGACAATATTTCTTCCCACTTCTCCCTCTTTTATACATTCTATCCCTTTTTAACTCAGAAATTTAATTGTGACCAGATATTGGTTCCTCCTGGTGGTGAATATTGAGGGAAATTAAACTTTCTGATTCGTCGCCATCTTATAGAGGCTTTCCTAGACTGAGATCTGTGAGAAGAGGGTCTCATCTTTCTTTCATGAAGAGCCTGTGGGGTTTGAATCTCCAACCTTTTGCTTGGTAGCCCAGTTTCTGGCCCACATCACCACCAGGTCTCCTTTTAACATACAATTATGTGTGAGGAAAATGGACCTCTTTGATATTCTAGCCACTGGATTATTATTTTTCCTACCATGGATCTGGAAGGTTCATTTTTATAGCTTGTGGAAACTGAGACAGCTGGACTCATTGTGCTTTCAGAAATGCAGCCCTACTGGATCCAAATTGTATGGCTCATTAATTGGGAATTTAAAAAACAAAGTTTATTTGGCACTATAACAAAACACCTACTTGAAAAGTCACAGTCAGTCTGTGACCATGGCTACATGATGTCGCAAAAACAGACTAGACTTTATAAAATACTTGAATCAATCATTTGTTTTGGACTTAAGGTGCTGTTTGCTAGCCAAAGTTTTAGCTGGAAATGTGGAGTTCCTAATATATATTTTCCTATAAAATATTTCTATAAGATAGTGCTTGTAAGTCATGAAAGCACATTTGTTTTTGTTTTTAATTAAGATTAGGTAAGTTTCAGGAATACTGTCCTACCTTTCAAACATAATAAAATTATTCCAATAATAAAGATACATAGAAATATTTGAATAATAAAATAAATAGACAAGTTAAGAAATAAACACTAACATGTTACATAAATATACAGATATATTAACTACTAAAATTCAAGTCAAAATACAAAATGAAATTTTCTTGATCACATCTTACTTTCTTCACAAAATAATTATTATACGACCCTTAAGATATAGGCTATTACTTACATATAATTATAGTATTTCAACTCAAAAGCTATTTTAAGCCTCTGGAGAATACTCTCTGACCATTCATCAGAGACATGACTGACCTTGCTACCAGACAGAGAACAGTGGAAAGTGGGCTCCTAGAGATGAAATATAGATGGAGTTGGTTAAAGCCTAGTATCTTTCATAGGCTCCCCCTTTCTATCCACTTTTAGCTTGCTTTAGTTTTTATTATTTTCTGCTTTCTTGTCAATTGAGGTTTTTCTCTTTTTTTTTTGTTATGGTCATTGGGTTTGGTTTTGTTGTTGTAAGTTTTTTTTAATATGAAATCCAGTATAGGTAAATTTGTGGACACAATAACTGAATGAATAGTTTCTTAGGGTTATGATAGTGGAGGTTGGAGGAAAATGGAGTAGCTAATAATAATGAATATAAGATATAAGAAAATGTTCTCTTGTGGTGATGTTTCACAACTCCTTTTAATATACATAAACCATTGAATTGTATCATTGTATGTCAATGAAACTGCTAAAATGTTTAAAATATTCTTCATGAATAGAATTTATTATGGATTTTTATAATTTTTCCTTTTAAAGTTTATCTTTGTGACCTTGTATAGCATGCTTTTGCATTTACTTCTCTCACTTTATTAGATTTGTAGGATATTTATTTTAAATTTTGGATGTGCTATAATTTACTTAATTGCTTACTTTTTAATGGATATTATGTCATTTTCACTCTTCATCATTATAGCACAGTTGAATTCCTTTGTTTGACATTTCTATCCATAGTACTTACATGTCCTAACAAATGGATGGATGGCAATATGAATGAAACTAAAGAGTGGCCTCATCAATTTTTCCATTTTGTTAGGTATGAAAGGAGCTAAATCAGAAACAGGAAGAGAGAGTCTCACTACCAACAAGAAAGTAAAGTCAAGCAGGCATTGTGACGGACATTCCTGCAGGCGGCAGAAAGTGGGTGCCCCAACCCACAGAAGAGTCATGCGTCAAGCTGAGTGTCTTCAGGCCAGACCTAATTGGTTGCAGAGTGAGCCAACTGTGGGCATTTGTTGCTATGCAAGGAACTTTGTAGCATCTTTGTAAAACATGCCGAGAAGTTGAAGCCTGTCGCTGAAGCCAGAGAACAGAGAGAGGTTTTCCAGAAAGCATAGCTGAGAAGAGGCACTGTGGACCAAAGATCTGTATCACTTACAATCGTGACTGACCTGTTAACTTTTCTAGTAAATTTCTCATTATGAATACAATCTGTGAATTCTCTGTGGTCATTGCAGCAGACTATCAAACCCAGAAGAAAAGTGTGTGTAAAAGACTGTTGTCAGGCTGAGCCTTTTGGTGGCGTAGTGGTTGTGTGCAGTACTGCGTCCCACAGGGCTGACGGTTCAAATCCAGCAGCAGCTCTGCAGGAGCCAGGCTGGGCTTCCTACTCCCACCAGGACAGTGATGCCACAAAAAAAAAAAAAAAAGATTGTTGTCAAAAGTGGTTAAACCAGTTTGGAAGGTAGAGGAATGTCTGGCCTCTGCCTTAAAGAAATCCACCTGGGGCAGATGGAGACTCAATTCAGACTTGGCATCCATATAATTTCCTCACACATTACAATAAGTTGAAATTAAAGCCCTTAACATAACTACTTATGTGTATATTGCAGTACAATAAATTACTACAAAGGGCATCAAAAGGAACACGCTTGCTAATTAAAAAAAAAAAGTCAAAATGTTCACTAAAATGAACACAGTTTTTTCTTTCTGTGAAGAGTATGTAAAGATAACTACACTGTACCACTTAACATTTTTTCAAGCATATTTTCTAGATATATTTCTTTATTCATTACTAGTGAAATCATGCTAATTTCCTAAGGAGGCAAAAAGTGATATCATGGTGTTAAATTGTCACCAGTTGGTCTTCTCTATTATTTTTTCTCAGTTAGTCTTGTCTATTTTTTAGGAAAAAGCCTCAGTCACCCAAAAATGGAGAAGTCATTGAAGTCATTGAAGTCATTGAGGTCATAAGAAAGAATGTGAATAATCTGCAGGGCTAATGATTAGTAAAAATGATGTCTGTAAGAAAAATTTTTGCTTGCAATAGATACATCAGTAAAGAAGATTGGCAAGTATTTAACCCTTGGGACATAACCTATGGATTTTCAGAGGAGCAGCAGGGACATCTTAATAAAATTTCAATGAAACAGACAAAGTTACATAAACTTTTCAAGAAATCTGTTGTAAAACACTGAGAAATGAGGACACTTAGAATAAAAAACATCAGTTAAGAAAATGATAATATGCACATGGCAAGTAACAATCTGTCAAATTTTTAAGCATGAGGAAATATGCCACAGGATGTGGAGAAATTCTTATAGCCCAGTCATGCTGGCTTTTAAAAAAATTTCCATGTTTCATACATAATATGTAAAATGCATATAGTTTCATAAGCAACCAAAATGAATTAATGTATTTTATGAAAGTATGAGAGTAGACCAGCAGAAAAAAAATAGTACTCTGGAGAAGTACCCAGTAACTGCATTCCTAAGAGTGAAACTATCTATGCTCACAAATTTGTTGATCGGGTTTAATGTATATTAAGTTCTAGTTTACATTTCCTCTAAGAATAATTGTAAATTTCTATTATATTTTATCTCCATCAATTTGATTTTTGTGAATGGCTAATTATGAAATGACTAAGCTTGCAGCTATAAACATTTTGCAGGGTGCATATGATGTTCCACAAGGTTGATGAGCACCCATCTTCATTGCTCCCTCTGGCTGTAGCTAAATCTTCACCTTGCCTCTGTCTCGGTTCAATTTTGAATGTCCCCTGGACGTTTAGAAAAAATAAACCTACCTGTCTTGAAATAGGTACAGTCTGAATATTCCTTACAAATAATAATGGTAAGACTTTGTCTCACGTATTTCAAACATAACATTAGGATGGTCCACTCAGGGGAAAGACAGCGAGCTCAGTCAGAAAGACAGAGACCTTGAAAGACAAAGATAGATTGACAGAGATGCTTTCACCATGGACTCACACACAGCAATGATTGCAGGATGCCGTAAGACTGCCTGTCGTTCTGTGGCACCTGTGATCCTGGCGTTGCAATCTCCTTGGTAGCAACAACGGCAGGTGAATAGTCATCACTCTGTGGATGTCGTCTCTGGCTTCAAGGCTCAAAAACCTATTTTGAAATTAGGTTCCCCTGGAACTTCCCATACTTGGAAATGAAAGAGCAAGATTTACTTGTGTAAAATTTGACCAAAGAAACAATGGCTGTAATGCTTAAAAATAAAGTTTTATGAAAACTCTGACAAGAGTTTGAAGAAAATGCTTACGTGTTGTAAAATGGAGCTAGAAACTGCCAGCATGCTAATGGGATTATAATTATTGGAGAAGCAACTTTTAGGAAGTCTACATAGAAAGACTACAAATACTTCATAATGAAATGTGTTTATTGTCTAACTCTCTTGTTACCTGTAAAATTCATACTTAGATTAAATGGTTTACTTATATTTCTTACCAGAAGCAAGAGGAACTGTAATATCACTAGAATAAGTAGATTTATTGTGCCTACCTGGCCAATAAACACTGTGGAGTTAATAAGGTTGCAGTTTAATTGAACGACAAAGAGATAAATGGCTCAGTGAGCTTTGCCTTTCTTGTCTATACGCTTTGATGACCAGACCAGTGTGCTGCTACCTTACTTGCAAGCTATACTATCTGTGAGACACCTAACTCAGAGACCATGTTTCTGCAATTGGGGTTCCTTCAAGACCTCCATTGCCACACTGCTAGTGTATACATCATTTGAGCTGCAGACTGTCGGACCCTGTCATCTGGGTGACTGTCGGTGACCTTCCCTACCTTTTGCTGCCTTTGGCCAGACTGCCTATATGGCTCTACAGAAGACTCAGCTGTTTGTTTCCTTGACTTGCGTCCAACAGCTGTGTGAGTTAAAGGACTGCCAGTATATTAACTGTCTCACAGAAGTGAGTTGCAGTGAGAGCACATTGTGCTGCTCTGTGGATTAATTAGCTGTTTATTTCTTATGCTGCATCTAACTATATATAACCCTAATGTCCTGGTTTTGTTTCTCTACAGAACCCTGTCTAACACAATGGCCAGTGTCTTTTTATATTTAAATTATGACATGATTTAGGACATTTAGTTATGTGCCAACATGCTTTGTCTTTAATGTGGTAATAAAGGTAATTTATCCGATTTTGCTAAATATTTAATGGGTCTGTGAATGTCAAAATCACTAATTCATTATCTGATAGAGAATCTATAAAGGTTTTATCACTTCTATTTCTTGAGAGTAATTTCTATAGAATCGCTGATTCAATTGTTTTGTATTGCTCAACTTATATTAATGAGATTCTTAAGAAAACAAAAAAAATTAAAAAACAGGACAAAAAGCTTCTTTAGAACATGTCATTAACAATATTTGGTAATTTTGTCTTTATTATCTTCAGCCTGTATAATGAAATCAGTGTGAAAACCATGAATATTGCAGAAAGAGAAAAAAATACTCACCACAGGAAAGAGAAAAATCTTAAATATACAAATGCATAGATGGCTAGTCTTCGGTCACCAATAAAATCAGTTTAATAACTACATTTGGAATGATTAAAATCTTTGGAATATCTTGCATTTTATGTTTAATTTCTGGTTAGAACCTTCTAAGAAAGTCTTTTTAAATTTGTTAGCAAAAATAAGTAACCATGTAATTAAAATCGCACCCAAAGTGATGGGTGAAGTCTGTTTTTGATTGGAGAACTTATAAGCTTTGGTGGAAATCTCTTCTGAGCTAACCTCCGCTACATATTTACTATCTGTTCTTTGGAACTCTCTAGTTTCCTAACACAGCACGGCATGCTCTAAATTAAAAAGCATAAAATCATCATTCTATCATTACAACATAAATGGAAGACTTTTTGGGGGGGTCATCACTGCCCTCTGGTGGTCGTGGGAGCTCCCCAACACTGCTCCTGAGAGCGGCCGCTGGATTTTAAGTGTCACGCCCATGGGCCACAGTCCTGCACTCTTACACCACCAGGGCTCAGCCCCAGAAAAAGATTTTTAAAATTGTTTTTCACTCTGAAATGAGTCAGCCTTTTTCTTGTTATCATTATTGATTAATCCTGCAGTTTTCCATGTTTAACAATTTAAGTTAGAGAAACGAAAAACCAGGCCCCAGTTCTGTCCTAGAAATTATGATCAAACTTATGATCAAATGAATAGATAATATGCACTAAAAGTACATCACTAATCACTTTGGAATCTGGTATAAATCAGACTTATACTTACTGGCACTATTCTGCAAACCTACACCCACCTTTACTTTTTTTTTTTGAAGAGAAATTTGTTGTACCGCAATTTTTTTGGGGTGGGGCGCACATCACCACCAGAGGGTAGTCGTGGGAGCTACCCAGCGCTGCTCCTGAGAGCTGCCGCTGGATTTGAACTGCCAAGCCTGCGGGCTGCAGTCCTGCACTCAACTACTTACGCCACCGGGGCTCCGCTACACCCACCTTTACTAACAACTCAGTAAGAGACATATTTCTATGTTGCTTTTAGATTGGCCCAATATGGTTCACACTTGAAAGCTGAGCAATTCTTTTTTCTTTTTTTAAGAACAAGCTCTTTTTGTGCTGTTGTGCATCTAGGAGACTTGTGTGCATAACAATAAGAAAGTTTTCAGATTAAGGAATTTAAAGGTCATATCTGCCCAAATAAAGGAGTAGCATTCCATTTTATGTGTACTTGACTCAGCAGGGGGAGGCTTGTTCCAAACCTTGATTAATCATTTAGTCAATGCTTTTCCTGGAAGTCCCATATCTTTCTTATTTTCCCATTGCTTACTTGTGTTTCTTGGGATTCTTGCTGCACTAAGGCAAATATCCTTTTTGCACCCCAATTTTGCTGCCATGCAATTTCTGATGAAGCTTTCAGATCAAAATGAACAGGTAATTCAGAAGTAAATTGGATAATGAAGAAAAGTGTATTAATAACACCCATGATTTTTACTTTAGAAATGCACAACAATCTCTCCACAAAAAGAAAAAGAAGTTGGGAAAAGCAAAACTGCGACATGGTTGTTGAAAAAAAACAACAATAAATCTCAGATGAAGTATGTAGTAGGTCCAAAATCAGATAAAGTTAGCATTCCAGATTCCTCAAGAACTAGGTATGACTTCTCTATTTCTTAAATAAATACGGAGATCTGTATGACATTTGCATGTTATCATTAATTAACTATCATTGTTGTGGTGTGTTGTTCATTCCATTCCAGCCCACTGTTACCCTAAATGACAGAAAAATAGCCCATCAGGGTCTCTAGGGCTTCCAGTATCTGATCTCTGGGGCTTTTATTCCTTAAAGCCACAGATAAACTTAAACCATCAACTCTTCGGTTCGCTGCCAAGAATTGAGTCATCAAGGACCAGGGGAAATATACCAGTGCATTCTTTAATTCACTACAGATGGCTGAAAACGTATTTGTACAAAAGTGTCTACCCACAAATGTTATTAGCGTTTCTCATAACTGTGAAAGAAAATTAGGATAGGTGAGACATCATTAAAGAATTGACTGAAGAACCTACAAAATGAGCATATCTAGAAATGGGAGAAGAGGGTCTGGTGTTTTATCTTAGAGGGATGACCATATATAGACCAAGGCCTATATAATATAGATCAAGTTTTCGATGATTGTAAAAGCAGGTGGCTCTGTTTGGCAGATCCACTACTGGGTCAGAGTAGGGCTGCAGGCACAGTCAGAACAGGAGTGGGTTCACACTTGAGGGCAGGCAGGAGGGAGTACACAAAGGTGCACAGAAATGGCAGCAGTACTTGTTCTTCTTTTTAAATATGGTATAATACACAATTATCTCTGTTGCAGTCCATTATCATTACGTTTAAATCAAGATGGTATTATTGGGTATTAATGAAAACTAAGTTTGTGTACAAAATCTTGCAGTTGGAGATGACACTTTCTGATTACCAGGCTGTTTCTTGGGACTTTCTCCAACAGAATCATTCTCTTTCCTAGAAACTCCTCAAATTTAAACTACAGCATCTCTTACCTAGTTCCAAAAGATTTTTGTGACATTATTTTACTGCCCTAGGATATAATAATTTAAACGTTTATATTTGAATATTTCTTTAATTGGTCTTTTACTACTTCAATCTGTACTTGTTAACTTGGAAGGCATTTTTGTTCTTTTTTTAAAGAGATATTATATCTGCAAAATTCTGCCTATTTCTGTGGCAAGTTACAATGCCTGTAGGTATCTGGCACTTTTGATAAGTGGGTGAGGCAGGCCAGGTGTTGACGGTACCTTATCAAGAGTCAGTACCTTATCAAAAGAAGGAAAATGTATATCCATCCAAGTGATTAAGTAATCAAGAGTAATATTCATTCAATGTTTCTGTGGTAGTTAAAGAAGCAGTAGTATGGTAGATTACTATCATAATGTTATGTAGTAATCATAATGTAAGCTCAGTATGTATTGTATGTATATGCATGCATATATGCTATTTAAGTATATATGACTTAACATCCACAATGCAGTCTGTAAAATAAGACATTATACAATTTGAATGCCGTGTGAAAACTCTATTATACACAAGCAGTTTGAATATTATACATAGTCCCCATTATTTTTGAAGCTTGTGGGTGTCCACCAGACAAAGCCTAGAGTCTATCAACTGAATAGAGAAGGCTACTCTTGGTGTGCATGAAGATGGGCCTGGTAAAAGCTGGCAGCCAGAACAGGATTTTATACCTGTTCCAACACAGGGAAGGAGGGGAATAAGCAGAGATGTAGAGAGGTGGTTCAATAACCAGGTGTGTGGGTTACTGGCAGTTGTGGCCCTGGCTGCTGACACCCTGTGTGTAGGGTGGTTCCCTCATAATATGTAGACACCTGGGTCTGCGAGTCCCCAAATGACCTAGGACCAGGGGACACCATCCGTACCCCCAGCAGGACAGAGTAGCCTTGGCAGTTGCTACCTTGTGTCCATGGTAAAAAACTGTGCACTCTGAGCAGGTAATAAAGCCTGAGTGATGGTAAGCAGGATGTGCTGCAATATTTGGGATGTATCCTTGAAGCCTAAGGTTCTTTCACTTTGGGAGTTTGGCAAAAATGAGAACTTTGGGGGGGATAATAAACAAAAAGAGAACTACTTTTCCTTTAAATCACAAATAAAGTCTTATGGTACAACAAATATATATGCAACCATAGGTTATTTGAGAGGAAATAAGTAACTAATAGCTGTATGATTGTTGCTGACTACAATTAAGTGACATATAGCTGGATTGTTTCTAGCAGCTGCAGATTTCACTCTGTCAATATGCTTCCTACAATAGAATGACACATTTCCCAAGTCTGTACCATACTTGAACTTAAATACCTGTGAGTCTATATGATCACAGTCACTGTGTCAATCAATCTCAGGGAGGCTCTTCCTCATTGTTGCTCATCCTTGTCTTTTCCAAACATGTTACTCTCCAGGGATAACTCTGATAACTCATCCAAAGTTCATGACTGAAGTTGTGCCTCTCGCTGAGTCTAAACCTCATTCTGACTGTCCTTCTTTGAAGACAGATTTGTTCATTCATCTGCCAGTGCTTGCCACTTTCAACAGGCTTCCACCGCACCATCAATCAAAATCAGCGATCCTTACCCAGTCTTCATTATTCATTGAGTATTATTCATACACACGCGATGATAGGGAATACCATGGCTCTGATCACGCAGGCCTTGGTCCTCAAAATGACAACTTTGCTAATTATAACTGAAGGTTTGGGAGTTCAAACCCAGCAGCTGCCCTCTGAGGGAAATTTGACAGCATGTTCAGTAAAAAAGTCTCGGGACACCTATGGACAATTCCACTTTGTCGTACAGCTGTTATTAGTTATCATGAGTTGGGTCACTATGAGTCAAAATCAGAAAAGGGTTCATTGGTAATCCTTATAACAAGTGTTATCAAATCCAGAAACCATCATATATTGGTTGTGATGTAAGTCAAATGACATATTTAAAAAATCAACAGTGCCTTTTATTTTCACCGCTACTCATTTTCATCTGATCTTTGTCTTCAGGGTTGTAAACATTACATAAAATGGAAAAATTCTACAAAATACTTTTGAGCAATCCTCTGAGAATGTTAACACCAACAAATTATGTGCTGTGACATTGTACGGAATAGAAAAATAAACAAATAAAAATTAGACAATTGCCATATATACTCGAGTATGAGCCAATATCAGACAAGCACCTCATTTTACCACAAAAGTGCATAGCAATGTGCTGAGAAATTTGGTTTATACATAACTATATACTACAAGCAGTTTGTTGTAACTCTAATACTTTGTAAGGAAGAATATATATGTGTATGTATTTATAAACACACACCTATGTTGAACACATATACAAATATATGATTCAACTATGTCTACATATATAGATATTTTGCACACACAAATGGGAGCTTCAAAATGTTCATGACAAAAAAATGGAATTAAAAAAAATGGAAAGCTAGACAAACTTTACTGTAACATGGACTAATAGGAGAATGGAGTCCTGGTGGCACGGTGGAGACCCTTGGACTGTTGACTGCAAAGTTATCAGTCAGAAGCACCCGGAGCCCAGTGGGAGAAAGACAAGGCTTGGAACTCTCCCAAGAGCGACAGTCTCGGAAACATACGCAGGTCCCCCCTCCCTGGGCGGGTTGCTCTGAAGAGGCATTAACTCAACAGCCTGAAGGTGCCTAGCATGAGCCTTCAAAGCGAGAACAGTGGGGTTTGCGCTGACTTGCTTTGGACATGTGCGTTCATTACTAGAGGTCAGTCACTGGAGCAACGGCAACAAGAGAGTCCCTCTAAGGAATAGTGTTACAAGAGAATGAAATAATAGGCTTAAAGACATCACCTGTAATGAAGATGGCACAAAACGGATCAACCTTTTCTTTTGCTACAGTTAAAACTGCTATGAACGGGAGCCAACTTACCAGCAATTAAAAGTGGCAAATTTATTACAGAATTTGTTCTATGTGATTTGGGTAGATCTCGGAAAATCTAAACCCTGCAGGGTAAATTGAAAGGACGACGCTGAGATCCACAAGCTTTTTCTGGCTCTGCGGAGTTTCAGGAAATCTCAGGTGTCTCATCTAACCTCTGCTTAACTCCTTGTACGAGGCTCAGCCTGATGACAGAGGATCCATTTTACTGCAATTTCACTTTGCTTTAAGTCCACTGTTTGTAGATATTAATCATAGCTACAAAATGCCTCAACACATCTACAAAAAGTGAACAATAAAACATTTTTTAAGAATTATTCTTGTTTGGGGTTAGAATCACGACATATGGGATGCACTTAAATCCAGTTTGCTTTTGATAAAGTTTGTCCAACATTGACAATTATTGAAGTGATTCATTTTTCTTATAATTAAGATCTGTTTATTGTTCCCAGTTGTAATGAATGATCGATATGAATAATTAATAACTAAGAGACTTACATTCACCATTAGTTAATGAGCTTTATTTTTAAATAAATAAATATTTAATATTTTGCTACTTAAAAAGACTTTTCAGCAATATCAAATGATAGATGTATATTATTATATGGCATGAAAGTCAAATCACATTTATAATAATTCATATTATAAAGTAGTTTATCAAAACATATTGATCAATTAATTTGCTTCTAAATTATTACATAATCTTTATGAGGTCCTAATGTCTGTTTGATAATGTAGTTGTTGTGAAGGGATATAAGTTATATTGTTGATTTAGCACATAAAATTGAATCCTTTCCTAATTCTTTGCACAGCAACTTGAATGGCAACAGAATGAAATACTCTCAGCTTCTATACCATCTTAACATTTGTTTCTATGTGGGAGACCATGATGTAGCCACTATAAATCAATGGTTACCTTCTTCTTCTCTGACGCTCTCTTTTACTTAGCATGATGTATTCCTCTGATAAAATGTTCAAAGCACAAGAGAAGATGGGTCCTCCCCATCACTTCTAAGGCACTTTCTGGCTGTATTTCCCAAACAGATTTGGTTGCTCTTCAAAATTCTTCACCAATGCAATAATTCAAATGCAACAGTTCTTCTCCAGTTTTCCCTATTTATTCATTGTCTAGTTTGCATGTGCAGATGAGACAATTGAAAGTACCATGATTTGGATTAGATACTCAGTCCTCAGTGACAATTTTGTGCTATAACATTTTCAAGAGGTGATTTAAGTACATTTGCTTACCACAATATATCATTGAATTTCTTAATAATTGCCCTCTACAATGTTGATTGTGGATCCAAGTAAAATATAATTCTTGACAACTTCAACATTTTCTACTTTTAACATGTTGTTGTCCATTGGTCCAGTTGTGCTGCTATATGTGTTTAATGAGGTATAATCTTTAATAAAGGCTTCTAGTCTTTGGTTTTCATCTAAAGGGCTTCCAGACCTCTTTGTTTTCAGCAAGTAAGGTTGTATAAGTAAGCAAGTAAAGTTGTCATACGACAACTGTTGACAAATCTTCCCCCAATGCTGGAATAGTGTCCTTCTTCATTTGTTATTGTTGTTAGGTGTCATCGAGTCAGTTTGCATCCATGGCAACTTTATGCACAACAGAGCTGAACACAGCCCAGTCCTGCGCTGTATCGACAACCATTCCTTTGCTTAAGCTCATGGTTGCAGCCACTCTGTCCATCCATCTCACTGAGGACCTTCCTCTTCTTTGTTGCTCCTCTACTTTACCAAGCAGGATGCTCTTCTCCAAGGACTGGTCTCTGCTGACAACATGTCCAAATGGCTGACAATAGCTACACAATCTCACCATTTTATTCAGAAAGAGCACTCTGGCCGCACATCTTCCAAAGCAGATTGCTTTGTCCTTCCAGCAACCAGTGGGCTTTTCAATATTCTTCCCCAGCACCACAATTCAAATACACTGATTCTTCTTTGGCCTAAAGCCCTGGTGGCATCACGACTATGAGTTAGATTGTCAACTGCAAGGTCAGCAGCTGGAAAAGACCAGCCACTCTGTGAGAGAAAGACAGGATTTCTACTCTCGTAAAAAGTCAGACTCAGAAAAACAGCACAATCACAACAACAAAGTCTCAAACACAAGAACTCCTAGGGGCAGTTCTACCCTGTCCAACGGGGTTGCTAGCAGACTGTGTCAACTTGATCACAGTGAGCATTGGCTTTGAGGGCATGTATCACTGCCTTCTTCAGATAGCCCAGCTGGAAAACATATTGCCTGGCCTCCATTTTTTCCTTTAAAAAGTTGACGTATACAAAGAAATTTTACAAAACAAATGACAAAATGCTAATAAGAGAGGGCTTCAACAATTTTCTAAAAATATAGATGGAAAGTATAATGACTTTGTTCCACAAACTTTTTGAGGACCTCTGATGCAGATCTCAGAATACTTGTAGATAGAGGGTAATTCAGTAGGGATTGCTAAGAGTTCCAGTTCATACATGCTTGGACTCATTCTCAACAAAAGATGTTAAAATGTCTCTGCAATCATTGAATGACTGCAGACAAGTCCTCACGGTAGCACACATGTCTTAGTCTCATTAAGGCTCCTTAAAGAAATTTCCAATCAAAACACTGGCTTCAGAAGGGATTTTTGTTCAAATGCAAAGTGGAGCTATCAGCTTAGAAAATTCTATCACTTTTTTTTAGGTTCCAGAGGATTCACCTGGATAGATCTTCTGGAGAGACTATCTGATGCTGGTTTGACTAGAGAAACAAATCCAGTAATACTTATATAAAGGTAAGAAAGAGTTTTAGATCAGGAAGTAGTTGTATATCCAGGAAACATCCCAGCACAGTTCAACTGAAGTCCATAGTCTGATAATAATCCTTAAGCCCTTCTCCAGACTTAAAAAACACATGCAATGATGCAGAATTCAGGGAGATCACAGACTGGAATGTGCAGTCATGTGCATCCAATGGCGTCGACACATCTCCAGAGCTCTGGCAGCAACCAGGGTCAGGCAGTAGGAGGAAGGTGAAGACAGAGAAAGAGGGGAAGGTGCCCCGGGTATTCCTTAAGAGAAGGCCACACCTACAAGGGGACACCATCATTCTGTGACCTGATTGACGGTTCACTATCACCCGTGCACCTTTATGTATCATCAATTTGACATGAAACTGTGTAACAAACATAGAAACAAAAGATAGTGAAGGGAGTTTATGATGAAGGAGATTTCAGGAAATGTTACACTGAATTGGTGAGAAAAAGAGTGAGGAAAGTTACTTAGAGGAATCCACTTTTCCATCATGACAATGCGCCTGCTCATTATTCAAGAGACGTAAAGGCTAACTTATAGGAATTTCATGAAAATACCTTACATTATCTATAACACAGTCCTGATTTTCCCTTTCTGGCTTCTTTTTATTTCCAAACATAAAGATAGATTCAAAATGTCAAAGAAATATTCTTTGTTTCTAGAAATATTCTTTGAGTTTCTTAAGAATGCCAAAATTCCTGGTTAAAGTTAAAATCTAACACCTGAGAATTTTTCAGGACAAGTTACAGAGATAGGAACATGATTTTCAGGAATGAATGCACCTAATTGCAGGATGCATGGAGAAAAATAGTTTTGCATTTTAATATTTTTGTTTAAAAGGGTTACTATAATTTTGTCATATTGAATTGGGAAAATACATTTCACAAGACCTCTTGAAAGTTTTAAAGAGTTCAAATGGCCCTGTGAAGACCAAAGGGTCCCTGACCCACACCAGAATGCATGTAGTCATCTCAGACAAATATGAGATCTGGACAGCAAATGAGGCAGATGAGAGAAATAGACTTTTAAAATTTATATGTTCATAAAAGACTTTGAAAGTACCATGGAGTTCCAGAAGAACCAATACATCTGCTCGGGAGGAATTCTCTTTAAAAGCAGAGATGGAGAACTTTCATCTCACATACTTAGGAAATGTTATCTGGAGAAACTAGGCCCTAAAGAAAGACATCATGGTCTGTAAAGTGGAAAGTCCATGAAAAAGAGGAAGACTTTGAGAATGAATGGCCTCGTGCCTACAAGAAATAGACTCCAACCTAAACACACTTGCAAGACTGGCACAGAACTGGGCAGTTTTTGCCTGTTGAACTACGGTCACAATGAGTCAGAGAAGTTGGATTAATGGCTTACTGGGTTTATGTGAGGTGAAGCTGGAAGGAGAATGGAGATAGCAGTGAGGAGAAGAAGAAAATGGTCTAAAACTGATTGTAATGATGATTATACAACTCTTTTTAATATTACTGAACAATGGAAGTAAATATTATGTGAATTACATATCAATAAAACTTTTTTTGAAATAAAAGAATACTAGCCTTCAGCATGGATTAAAGCTCAGTGAAAAGAGGGCCAAAATTCTTCGCACTAGACCAACAGGGAGCATCTCGACCAGTGGAGGGAATATGGAAGCTGTTGAAGATAGAATCTTGCTTGGAGCAGCAAAGGAAGCAGTGGTCAAGAGTTCAAGTGACACGCTGTATTTCGTAAAACTGCAGCACAAGACCTCTTTAAAGCTTGTGAGATTCTACTTTTGGTGAAACTCATTTAAGCTATGGCATTTTCAATAGTCTCATATGCATGAGAAAGTTGGACATTGAATAAGACAGTTTGAAGAATTACTGATACATTTGAATTTTAGTATGGGAAAGAATATTGAAAGAACCATGGACTGTCAAAGGAACAAAAAAAAATCTGTCTTGGAAGAAATACAACCTGAATATCCCTTAGAAGCAAAGGTGGTGAGACTGTATCCATGTACTTCTGACATGCTACCAGGAACAACCAGTCCTTGGAAAGAGAACATTGTGCTTGGTAAATTTGAGATGTAGCAACAAAAATTCAGACCTTGACACAATGGTTGCAACAGTAAGCTCATACATCTGAAAAACTGTGAGACTGGCACAGGACCGAGAAATATGCGCTACTGACATATGTGAGGTTAGTATGAATTGGAACCTGTGTGTTGGGCTAGGGTCTTCCACACTCCAAATCCTCCGCTGGAATGACACAAAGGTGGGAGGGAGGAAAAGGGGTGGAAAAGAGGAGTAGAAACATTTTGGAAATGGTGGCACACTTACAAATTTCCTTGATACAATAGCTGTATGGGAATGTCATGAGTTGTAAGAGTCCCCAGTAAAATGACTTTTTTAATAAGAGAAGAAGAACTAGAGATAGGAAGCTTCTCCAGTGGGAAGTACTTTGATTCTCGACTTCACTTGAGAAGGACTTCATGCAGAAGCCTGGTTTGTAATACAAGTGAGTTTTTATGAAGGACGGGAGAAGTTTCAGGTTTTACAGTCTCAAAGGAGTACATGCTATTTCAGAGAAAGGTGCCCAACCACGTGGTAGCTATGCTGGCCTCACAATGGGTCACGAGAAACCTCGTGGAGCAGCAGGTGTGGACCTGAGACCAGAGGGTGTGCGGCACAGGGAGGTAAAAAGAAAGTGAGTGAGGAGAGGCCGTGGATCCCTCACTGGCCAGGAACAGGTGCCTGAGCACAAGCATGTGCGCCTGCCATGTTTACTTGTCTCTGACAAACCAAAGAGTGAAGAAGACACCAATCTTCCAGTTTCCAGGCTATTTCAAACCTTTGGCAGGGGACGCATGGTCGAAGGTACTGGTTGACCCCATTGGCTCAATGAAGCCCACCTGCACCTACTTTGGGCCACCCAGGTGTACTGCCCACTTGACTAGGGGACTTGAATTGCAGCATGCCCAATTAAGGGGTCCTTGTATATGTTTAATGTTCACCTGATTCCTTTCCAACCTACTCTATGGGGCCCGTACAGGCTTGGAAGCGACGACCTCCTTCCCTTATCCTGGCTACAAGCCATTAGCCAAAGGGAAAATGAAAGTTGTGAAAATAAGATTTATTCAGGTGACATCAAAACTAATTACCTTCTTAACTGTGATTCAGTTAGAGTCAGATGGATTTGGGGGGCCCCAAAGTGATATAGTAGGTTTTAAATTAATTTTATATGGAGCAAGTTTGATAGATGATAGAGATGATAGATGATAGACAGGTAGATGATAGATCAATATAGGCATTTACAATATCTCTTGGTATGAATACACACACATATACATATATCTCCTGGTGTATAAGTGAAAAGATAAAGTGAAAAAAGAGAGGAGTAGAAGATTAGAGAAGAAAGAAAAAGATAAGGAGAACAGAAGGACAAGAAAGTGTGGTATGTAGGAAAAAAGAGACAAAGGAGGCACAGAGACCACTAGTAGCTTGGGTGTGGGAGAGTTCTGTTGCTAGGGTGGGGGAGAGTTCTGTTGCTATGGAGGATTGAATGTGGGCAGCTCTGTGCGATCAGAGGAAAAAAGGTTACATTCATTGGGTTTTCCAAAATCTATAGGCCTGCCTGTTTTTGCCTGAGGGAATTCTTTCCTAGGAGAGTGGGATTACACCAGAAAAAGAAGTGAGAGAGAACCAGAATAAAATTATAAAAGTATTCTCATGGAACAAAATTGCAAAAGGAAAAGGAAGTAATAAATAAAATTGCCTTGAGGATGAGAGTAAAATAATAAAACTGTCTTGCTGTTGGCATTTCTGTGCCTTTGGTTGTATTACTGTCTGTACGTGCATATCACATGGGGACAGGGAGCGCTTGGAAGAGAAAGGCGATAGAGAAGGAGGTAAAAAAGATGGCAGCAGAACAGAAAAATAAAACATGACCCAAAGCATAACTTGAAATTATCTACACCAAGACGTCCATGCGATCTGCTGTCCATTCAGAGTCCTCGGAGGCCAGTGGGGAAGAGCTTTGGCTGGGTGTGTTGCCTCAGAGGTTGGAAAAATCACTTGTGCCATGGAGGAGAAGGGGTCCTAGAAAAGGTTTGTTCAACTGGTCCATGATCAAGTGGAGTCTGTCATCAGTGGTTGCTGCAAATCCACTTTAAGAAACTTTGGTCTATTTAGATCTTCAAGTCGATTCTCATGGTCAGTGAGTGCAGGATGTCCCTCTCAGAAGAACTTCACTCATAGTTGTTGAGGTGGTCTTCCTGGCAGTCATATTTACCTATCTGTCTTCTATAACATTTTGAATAAGTCCTTTTTATATTGTTTGCTGAAGTTACTTGGTTCTATAAAATAGCTCCCATACAGAATAAACTAATGTACAACAGAATGAAATATTGCCAGTATGGTCGTGTTTGATCTCATTGTCTACAAAGTATATCTCTAAGCTTCATTTTTTGTGTGTGATTCTGAGTGGACAGAACCTCCAAACTTTCAGTTAACAGCCAGATGTGGTCATCATTTACACCATCTCAGAATTTTAATACAGATCCATTGTTCTCTTGAATTTTCACTTAAAAGGTCAAATATTTCCTCTAGGATGTGGGAAATTAAATATATTATTGCATCATGATGATTATTATGAATTGAGAAAGGAAGTATATAGTATTAACATTCTACATTGTTTCTGTAATGTTTACATATACCATTTGTAACTATTTACATGCTAAACACATTTTTAAAATATTGGCTGTATTTTATTTTAAATTGTTTGCATATTTAAGATGATCAAAATCATCAAAAGTAACATTGGAGATTTATCTTCAACTAGAATTCTCTCTGTAATGGAATAGCTATACACTTAGAATGAAGTTCATGTAATATAAGTATTATTCAAATTTACATACCAAATAATGAAGGTAGTGGTGAAGTATGTGAAGAGTTATGCCAATATCTTTCATCTGAAATTGTTGAAACATATATTCAGCATGAATTGATGATTAATATAATTGGAATGTGAAATTTAGAAGCAAAGAGGAAGAATTGGTATTTGGAATATATGACCTCAATGATAGAAATGAAGCTGGAGATTACATGATAGGATTTTGCAAGACTAACAATGTCTTCATTGCAGATTTTTTTTCTACAACATAAACAGTGAATATATACTTGCACCTTAACAGGTAAGACCTACATGAGTCAAACGGACTTGGGAATAGATGATAGAGATGATTAAATGCATCAGCCAAAACAAGACCTGGAGTCACTTGTGAAACAGACCTCAAGTGCTTACCATCAAATTCAGATTCAAGGTGAGGAAATTTAGAACAAGTCCACAAGAACCAAACTATGGCACATTGATCACTAATGTTTTATGTGAGGAGATCAAAAGTGTGTTAAGAAAAACAAACAAACAAAGCAACAGGAAAAAGAAGACCAAAGTTATCAGAAGAAACCCTAAAACTTGTTCTTGCATGTAGGGTAGTTAAAACCAGCATAGTAAAAAAAATGATGTAAAAGAGCAAAACACAAAATTTTAAAAAGCATATTGAGAAGACAAAATACACAATATGAAACATGCGAAAACTTGATGCCAGAAAAACAAAAAGTAAGCACATGCCCAGCAAGCGTGCAGCAAAAAGGAAGAAAAAACTCACCTCCGAAGGTATCAAAACGAAATAATCTTATGGGAAAAGGTGATCTGTATTCATTCATCTCAGCATCTGATGGTAATTAAGGAAGAAGTCCAGTTGTACAGAATGTGTACAGAAGGTATTAGTATAAAACTTGATTCAAGAAACAGAATATAATTGATGGATTTCTAGAAGAATTCAATAGTCTATCCCTCCAAAGTTAAAAGACATTCCTTAACCCATTGTGATAGGTTTTCTCTCAAACTGACTGGGGTAGTGTTCTCTGTGGTTCAGCCATGACATGAGGAGATAATGTAATCTACTTCATGAGGGGATCTGTGGTGAGAAATCCAAAAGTTGTGGAATGATTCAGTTAGAGTACAACTCTTACCCAGGCCATAATCCTCACGTTTACTCAGCGCTGTGGCCTACTTCATATAGAAGTAGACAACCTGGAGGGCTTCTTCACTTCCTGCTAGTCTGACTCTTTGGACTTGAGTCAGCACCCAACACATTGCTTACTCACCCAGAGATCCATAAGAACCTGCTATCTTACTTGCCAGTCTGGAATTCAGCTCCTTCCGCTTCCACCAGCCTGAATCTATCTACTTTTCCTACCTGCTCTTTACTTCATCAGCCATGGCATCTAGAGGAGTAAGGAAGAGCCTCCAGCTTAACATCTGACTGATGAACTGTGCGGGACTGATTCTCTGCTAGAAATGTTTGAGCATATATAAATACATACATAAATATACATAGTCTACATATAGAGGCTGAGTGTATATGTGGAGCATACATATATGTTTATATACAAACATATACATATATATCTATCATTGTCATCAAGTTGATTCTTTTAGTGTCACTATAGGACATAATATAATTCTCTCTGTGGGTGTCTGGTACTTTAACTCTGTGCTTATAGAAAGCCTCACCTTTCTCCCAAGGAGCATCTGGGGGTTCCAAAAGGCTAACTGTATGGTCGGCAGTCCAACACCTTATTTACTACACCACCAGAGTTTGGTTAGGAAAATAACCAGAGACCTTAGAGTATATGAAGAATATGGTGGCATCAAGTTGGAAGAAAGTTAATAATAAACTTCAATACACAGATGATAGAAGTTTGCTTGCTGAAAGTGAAAAATACTTGAAGCATTTGTTGGTGAAGGTGAATTCCAACTTTAATATGGATTCCTACTCAAAGTAAAGAAAATAAGAATCTTCACAATTGGACCAAGAGGTAAGGTCAGAATGAATGGGCAAAAGGTTGACATGGTTTTGTTTTGAGCTAGCATCAATGCCCATGCAACAGCAGTCAAGAGATAAAACAGCACATTCCATTGGAATAATTTGCACAAGCCCTATTTCAAGTGTTGAAAAAAAGATATTATTTTGAGGAATAAGGGGCAACAGACACATGATAATTTCAATCTCTTCATAGGCATTTGAAAGTTGGACATTGAATAAGAACACCAAAAGAAAATTGAGCCATCTGAATTATGATGCTGGTGAAGAATAATCATGCAATAGCATATTCATAGAACAGAGTGTTCTTGCATTGAGGGAGTACGTGAGTAAGGCGTCCAAGCTCTAATGATGCTATTTTCAATTGCCTCATGTCCGTGTGAAGACTTGACAGTGAATAAGAATGACTGGAGAATGACTAGTAATATCTTTAAATTATGGTGTTGGCATGGTATATTGAAAATACCATTGACTTTGAGAAAAAAACAAACACATCTGTCTTGGCAGAAGTACAACTATAAAGCTCTTTAGAAGAGACATTTTATACAGCTTCCTTTTTTTCATTCAGAATTGTGTGAGCTAAACCAATTGAAATGTCTATGGTTTTGACTAGGGTTTATTCTGTTAATCATCTGTCTTTTTCAATTAGGGCAAGAAAAATGTTTCCTTGTCAACTGACATGGATTATTTTTGTCGGTGACTTACATTTTCAACATCCTCTCAGATCTTCTTAAAAGGAACTATTAATTTTGTAAACAACAGATTTCTTTGAAGCACTGTCCCCAAGAACTCTTTGCACAGAATCGATGATTTCATCATTCTTCCACCCAAGCTTCATGACAAATTTAAGGTTGGCTTTAATTTCAATTTGGGCATTAATCAATTATTCTAATGAGGCTCTTCTCAAACTGATTGTGAAGGCTTCTTCATGTCCCAAACTGATCCTATTCAAATACGCTATAATGGGTTAATATGAGTTTACTTTGGTGCACAGTATTTTGAAATGCATGCATAATACTCTTTTACAATATATATTTTCCATGAGATTTTGAAGATCCTTTGTGTACCTATATAATAAATGCCATCCTTAACTAATTGTTTTGCCTATGCATGGATATACAGAGTGTGGTGTTTCTGGACACTTAATGTATTGAGCTGGTTGCATTAAAAGTCTTTAAATAATTTTGTAGCATGTCCACAGCATTTTTCCAGATCATTTTTCAACTATATTGCCACCTGTTAACTTCCTTACTAGCCCTCTTTAAAATGTATATTCTCTCTGAGCTTTGTGTGGCTATTGCAAAGAATTATCAAGCCCAGTAGGTGGGAAAGGAGGAGGTGTTGTGAATGACAGACCATCAACTCATATTAGCACTATAGGACAAAATAGATTGCACCATAGGCTCTCCAAGACATTAATCTTACAGGGGAAGATGGTGACATCTTTCCCCAGGAAGGCTGACCTACTGGGGAGTCTACACAGACTTCCTTTTGGTAAGCAGCCGTTTATCTCACCATTGAACCACCGACACTCCTCCTAAGATGCTGTTTGTAAATATAAGTGTAATTATGTGATAAGTCTTCAGAAATAGATTTAAATTTTTGAATAAGAAGTTTAATGGTTATCTTTAAGCATCTCTTCTGGTGGTTCATGTGGGATTTCTATGTCTTAGTTTTCTACATTGACCAGTTTGATATATTTAGGGGTTTTTCTTTCTCTTGTAAGCTGGACATTTTGTTAAATTATATAATTTTATATGTAAAATTATATATATATATATATTAGTGGTACTTACAATAGCAAAATGGATACCATTGCTGCAATAATGGGCTCAAAGATAGAAGTTATTCTGAGGATGCAGCAAAAGCAAGCAGTGTTTCATTCTGTTGTGTATAGGATCACTCTCAGTAGAACTGAACTCCAGGATACCAAACAAGAACAACAAAAGTCTGTGATAAATTCTCTTAGTTTCATGAAGAAATAAATTCAAGCCAATTATATAAAGGAACATAAAACATTCATTATTGTTTTATTTAACTTCTCCCATGAATATTTTGAGACCCCCTTAAATAAATGAATAAATTGATGTTTATAAAACAGAAGTTCAGAATTTTTCTTTTTATGTTTAGTAATAACTTATGCCTTAAAGAAAGTGAGATCATTTTGTAAATATTGATGCATTCACTATACACATGCTGAAACCAAGAAGTTGATATTTCCTGTAACCATAGTCCCAGGTTGTAAATGTCAAACCTATGGGCACCTCTTATTTGTCTTTAATGTTACATACATTTGTCTTCTCTGTGAAATATTGAACCAACTCCTATTAACAACCAATATATCATCACATTCAACTTCAGCATGGCACATGGCAGCTTTTAAATTATTAAAAAGTCCTCCGTCTTTTCCTTCTATAGAGTATGTCCAAGAGCCAGCTGTACACTGACTGAGAGCTGCCTAAAGTTAATGCAGGATTCAGAAGAGGACATGGAACAAGATAGTTTCATTACTGATGTCAATGGGATCACAGCTTATAGAATAAAATATCAGGAAGATGTCTGCTTGTGTTTCATTGAATATGCAATTACATTCAACTGTGTGGACCATAATAAATTGTGGATAACCTTGAGAAGAATGAGAATTCCAGAATGCTTCATTTTAATCATTGGAAAATTGTAAATGGATCAAGAGGCAGTTATGCAAACAGAACATAGGATTACTGCATGATTTACAATCATGAAAGGTACGTGTCAGAGTTGTACCCTCTCACCATAATTGTTCAATTTATATGCTGAGCAAATCATTAGAGAATCTGGGTTATATGAAGAAGGATTGGAGGAGAGTTTATTAGCAACCTGTGGTATGCAGATGACGCAACCTTGTTGCTGAAAGAGAAGAGGAATTGAACCACTTGCTTATAAAGAATAAGCCTTTTTTTTTTCCCCCAACCGGATTGTCACCTTTAGTATGGATTACAACTCAGGGTAAGGAAGACACAATCCTCACAACTGAAGCAGTAAGCAACATCATGATCAATGGAGAAAAGTTTGAAGTTCTCAAGGATTTTTCATTTGGATTCACCATAAACATTCATACAAACAGCAATAAGGAGAGCCAATGACTCCTTACATTAAATAAGTCCTTAATATTTCCTCCCCTTTCTCTTATGGTTTTTATTTTTTTTTTTACTTCATTAGTCATGTTAGATTTTCATATGTTCATTTGTATATTTGAGATCATTTGGTACATGAAAGCATAAATAGATAAGCCCTCAGAAACAGTTAACAGGAGTAGTGGTTCCATGAGGGTGTGGGGAGAGAAGGGGGAAAGGAAAGAGAGAGAGAGAGCAGGGAGTGACTAGCATTGATGACTATAGAGTGCCATGCAAAGGGACAGGGCAATAGGATTGTATGTGAATGGATATATTGGATTGTGTAAGATGTGGCAAAACAAACAAGCAAACAAACAAAACCCACCTCTTGTAGGGAAATAAATATAAATAAATAATAAATAAGGGTACTTGGGGAGTAGAGTGGGGAGGGAGGGAGTAAAGGGGAGCTAATATTAAGGATTTTAAGAAGAAAGAAAATGTTTTAAAACTGATTGTGGTACAAATTTTACAATACTGCTTGATGTGATTGAACTATGAAATATTATGATATCTGTAAGAGTTCCCAATAAAATAATTAAAAGTTTTTTTTAAAAAAAAGAGAGATCAAGGACTGAGCCCCGGTGGCGTAGTGGTTGTGCGCGAGAATGCAGCCCACTGGGACAGAGGTTCAATTCCAGCACTGGGGCTGGGCCTCCTACTCCCACCGCCGGAGAGCAGTGGGATCAAAAAAAAGAGAGATCAAAAGACTCACTACATGAGGTAATTCTGCTGCATAAGAACTCTTTTGAGTATTAAAGAGCCAGGCTATTTCTTTGAGAACTAAGGTACGCCTGACCCAAGTCAGGGTTTTCACCACTGCATCATCGACATGCATATGAAAGTTGCACATCGAATAAGGAAGACCAGAGAAGCATCATAGACGCATTAATTGTGGTGCTGGTGATGACTACTGAAAGAATCATGGAGTACTCAAAGGACAAGGCTACCTGTCTTGGAAGAAGTAGGGCTAGAGTGCTCCTTAGAGGCAAGAGTGACAAGACTTCATCTCACAGACTTTGGACTTGTTTTTAGGAGAAACCAGTCCTTGGTGAGGGCCACCATGCTTCATAAAGTGGAGGGGCAGTGACAAGGACAAAGGGGCTTTCTATTATGGGATGGACTGAGACATTTATTGCAACTATGGGCTCTGGCAGAGGCACCATGGTGAGGAGGGCGGAGGACTTTGATCTGCGGTGGAGTTGGGGTCAAGCCAATGGCACCTAACCACCAGCAGAGCCACACGCACCAACTCTAACTTCCCTCAAGTTTAAGATAAAGACACGCTGCAAGTACGAATGGATCTCACTGACACCTGAGAACTGTCTTATTTGAATGCATCTCCCATATTTTTCACTGGAAACTCAAACATTGGGGGACATCTGGACAGACGAAATTCTATTACTATATTTGCAAGAATCTAACTTCATCCTGTTCTGAAAAGAATCAAAATTGTTTTACCACAGCAGCAGATGGATGAACAAAACCAAAATTCACTTTCAATGGGTCCAGTTTCCCCCCAGTGCATTTAGTACAGTGTTGTCTGTTTCTAGGCAGTTGCACAGATGCCCTGTGCTCACTAAATTGATTATCATGGTGAACTAACACCAGCGACAGACAGCAAGCCCTTCTCGCAGCCAGGCCCACACCGTAGCTACAATTCACATCATAGATTGTAGGGATAGCAAGTTATCAGGAGCTGAAGAAGGACAGGAAACAAGTGGGGTGGGGGGTGCTTTCCCTCAGAGCTTGAAAGCTTCTCTGTAGGCCAACTAGACTGGGGTTGGGGGAAGGCTAACACTTTTTTAAAAAATAACTAACCTCTTTGGGCACTTTCCATGGAGAGCCTTCTCTGCCAAAGTAGCCATAGGCAGCAGTCCTCTCAAAAATTGGCTTCCTCAGCTCCAGCTCCCTGGCGATGACTCCAGGGTGGAGGTCAAAATTCTTCTTCACAATATTTAACAGATCTCTCTCACTCTTCTGAGAGGTACCATGATGGAAAATGGAAATGGACACTGACTGAGAAACCCTACTAGCATAAGAGACCTGCACAAGAACCCTTCTGCACAGACCTCCTTTAGCAAGGGATTTTGCCACCCAACGGGCAGCATAAGCAGGTGAGTGGTCCACTTTGGTATAATCCTTTCCTGAGAAGGTACCTCCTCTATGAGTTCCCCAGCCTCTGTAAGTGTCCACAATGGGACCTAATTTTTTTTTTAATGAAAATAACAGACTACATTCTATCAATAGAGCATGACAAAAAAAAAAGAAAATCTCATCTTATGACAGGTTGGTAGTTTGAGTGAATTTCATTCATACCTCTCTTTCATATTTCTATAGCGTTGACTTTGAAACTACTCTTGACTAGTTTCTATAAAAATTTTACTGTTATGTGAATGCAATGTAAAACATATGGCCTATCAGATGAGATGAGCAATGAATAATTTTCAGTTTGCTAATCTTCATTTCTCTGAAATTTATGCTTACATTGTTGGAAGAGCTGAATTAAACTTGCTGTTTCTAAAAACATAAGATTCCATTGACTTGAAACCATTTCATGCAGAAATTCGGGGCCTATTTTGTTGCTATTGTTGCATTTCCTATTTCTCTTTTTAACTTAATGTGGAAAATGTTGCAGCATACTATCTGTTGACAGAATGATTCAGTGTAGGAAAACACAATGATGTTTCAGAAGAGAATGGAGACACCTGCGTGAGTTACATTGCTAACTGGATGGGAAAGGAAAGGCATCTCAATGAAGTTGGTTTAAACATCATGAAAGAATGAGGGCAAGGAGAAATTCTTTTCTCATGTCTTCTTCAGACAATTTATGGGGACTTTGAAGCAAGATCTAGGAAGCAAGAAAGTGTTCATAAAACTCACTGTTGGAAACCAGCGATGATGGGAGTGTGGGAAAGTGGCCTCAAGCCAAACAAAATATTTGAGGGGAAAAATAAACAAAGTAGTATTGCCTTATAATTCAAAGTATAAAACAAAGATCCCTGGGTCCATACTGATATAAATACATGACTGACTTAAAGAAATAGTAAATAAATTGGGGAAGGTGATAAATATTTCAAGTCAATCACTGCCCATAGGCAATGCATATATTATCCCCTGAATGAGGTGGATCATAAATGTCCATTCCTTGAATATGAGATGAGCATAGTAACTTTCTTGCAAATATTACAGTACAAAATCGAAGGAGGAAAGAAATCATTTTGGTGGTGGAACTGAGCAAGCACAAACTCAAACTGAGGAAATGAAGGCTGATAGGTGATCACAAGAATAATCATCACTGATGGAAGGAGGTGCACCAAAGAGCTGGCAGAGAAGTGAAACTGAAAGATACTCCATGAACTGTCGGAAGCCCCCTCCTCAGCCCTTCTGATGCTGTGATAAGACAGCCACTTTGGCCCTGTAATCTTTCTCACAAAAACATATTGTTTCCATGTAATCACAAGAAAACTTAAGACAAACCCAATAGAGGTGGTTTAGTGTGGAGTACTTGGAAATTCTCTATTTATTCTCTCCAATCGTTTTGAAAATCTGAAATGATCTACAGGAGCCTCAGTGGCATAAAAGGAGGTGCTGAGCTATGAACTAAAGGTTGACAGGTCCAACACATGCAGTTCTCATGGGAAAAGACCTGAGGTCGCATTCTAGACAACTCTGTGGTGCCGATCTGCTCAATCACGTAGGTCCACTCTGAAATTTACTGAACATCCACTACTAACAACAAAATTATTATAAAATAAAATGATAAAGTAAATGATACATGTGTATTTAAATATATTTCCATACTGCATTCTAAATTTCAAAGGCTGTAATTCTAAGGATTCTTAAATTTATCTCTAGAGACTTTCAAAATATTTGAAGAGTTAATTCAGAGCAGCATTATTTTTCAGCTTATAAAAATCACAGATTTATGTCCTATATTTTCGTTTGTTTGCAAAGCAATTTTTACAATTGGACTATATATTAAGTGAATTTATTTTGCAAGACTGCACAGAAATGCAATATTTAATCACTTGTTTGATTTTTCACAATATTCCAGATATATTGGGAATCTTTGTTGACATATGATTATACCCCCACTAAGTGAACAGGGCTTTATCACAAGCTCTTGGGTATAAGGCTAATTCTCCTTAGTAAGAGAAGAAGCAGATGACAGCTATCCCAAGGTTACAGATTAAGTGGTTCTGGGATTTTGGTTCTGATCTCTTCTTTAGAGGATGCCCAATGAATGGTAGCCTAGAATTACAATGTACTTATTATTTTAATGCATTCAAGCTGTATTCTGGCATGCAGTAATCTGGTAAACTTGTTCTGCCATTGTGAATGGGTGTTATTGAAAGTTCTGTCTTATCACCAACCCCTATATGTAGCCGACTTGTATAATATAGCATAATAATATATCTAATAATAATGTTTTAGTTCTACACCAATGATTACGTTAATCACACTATCATTAAAATGATCTTATGTCTCAGGAGCACAATTAATAATGTTCTCTAACATAAAATGACAATTATTGTTTCTAAGAACCAGAGATATATATAAATCAGAGATAGTAGTTTTATTGTCTGGACTTGATTGATACTTACTTACCCAGCTCAATGTTCAGAACAGTATTCATGGAAACAACCTAGTAGAAACATCTGTGTAGACAGCATTAAATAGGAAAACATTACACCAACAAATAGTGAAAAGCATACACAATGTTTATGACAAGTAAACTGATCTGAATTCATTCATGACTATGTACTAAAATAGAAGTGAATTATAAATGTCTAAAGATATTATAATATACTGGTTAGTAATCATGCTTAAAACTTCTCTTTCTTCTGATTATTGATTTTCACTCAATGAAAAGAGTTCTGAAATAAAGTACTAAAGAATAGAGACAATTTTTTTAAAGAAGTTGCAGCATGCCTACAAGTGATAATCCAAACTTATTTTAGCTTGCAATTATTTGAGAACCATCATGTACTAATTCTTGGACAATTTTATTTGTGTCCTGTCCCTCTATGGAATTGTGCATTCAAAAGCAAGTAGGATGAGAATGATAGTGGGACAAGATGGAAGTAAAAGGAAATAGAGGAAAGAATTAGAAGGAGGTATAAATAGGTAAATATATTTATATATGATGATGGGGAAATATATCTATGTGCATATATTTATAGGGTCAGTATTAAGGCAGCAGGTGGACATTGGGTCACCACTCAAGTACTTCCTCAATGCAAGAACACTTTGTTCTATTACACTGGCATTCTATGATGCTCAACTTCAAGACACAGTGGCTGAAGACAAATGTATATATCAGCAAATGTGTTGAAGAAAGCTGATGGTGACCAGCTACCAAAAGATATAGTGTCTGAGGTCTTAAAGGCTTGAAGGTAAACGAGCAGCAATCTAGTTGAAAAGAAACAAAACCCACATGGAAGAAGCACACCAAACCTTGTGACCATGAGGTGTAGAAGACTTGATCAGGTATCAGGCATCAAAGAACTAAAAATTATATAATTGTAAATGAGAGAAAAATTATATTATTCTAAATGAGAGGGGGTGAGTACAGGTTGGATACCCAAAGCCCGTGTATAGGTAATGGATTTCCCCTTACAGAGGGGTCTCAGGGAGATGAGTTAGGGTGCAGTGTAGGAATGATGAAGCATACAACTTTTCTCTATCTAGTTCTTCGATGTTCTCCCCTACACCACTATCATAATCCCAGTTCTACCTTACAAATCCTGATAGACCAGAGGACACAAACTCGTACAAAAAGAAGCCAGAAACATGGGGATTCCATGAGGGATGAACCATTCTAGACCAGTCATGAGAATGATGATATCAAGAGGGGGGAGGGAAGGTGGAGTAGAAAGGCGGAATCGATTATAAGGTTCTACATATAACCTCCACCCTGAGGTACATACAACGGGGAAGTGAGGGAAGGAGACATCTGACAGTGTAAGATATGACTAAGTAATATTAATTCATAAATTATCAAGCGTTCATGAGGGAGAGGGAGAGGGAGTGGGAGTGGGGAGGGTGGGGGAAATGAGAAATTGATACCAAGGGCTTAAGCAGAAAGCAAATGTTTTGAGAATGATGAGGGCAACAGATGTACAAATGTGCTTGACACACAATGGACCTATGTATGGATTGTGATAAGAGCTGTATGAGCCCCCAATAAAATGATTTTTAAAAAAGAAAAACAGGATGAGAAAAAAATCAATGAAAATAACATCTACATACTTGAGATTTAGTAGAGGCAAGAATATCACAATTTATTTCAATTCCTGCATTTAATAAATGAGAAGGGTGAGCCTAAACAATATTAAGTAGAAGCTAAATGCATAAAATGTCATGGTGGCAAGCTCGATCCCACTCGTCACCCTGGGTTGGATCTCATTCTGAGCATTTTCACTATTTCCAGGTAATCTATGGAGACTATTTTAAAAGCCATTTTCTCTTTTCTACTCTTAGACAAACACAAACACAAAAGCAGCTGTAATATTTTCTTCCAGACTGCAGTTTAAAAAGTAACATAGATACTAGTTTTCATACATGTAGACATGTATCTTAGTTCCTAGAATAATAAGTTCATTCCTTAGATTACTGCCAAAGCTGTCTATATGATCTTCATGTGTGAAACTTGGAATATATTACTCTTACATTATCCAAAAGCATCCATAAAGGGCAGATTTCATTTATTAAATATTGGATCTCATTGCTAACTCCTCATTGATATTTACTATCAAAAATGGATTTTAATAATTAAAAATGAGTTTATTCACACTTCTATAGAGTTTGTATATGTGTGTGTATTCATTGTTTAGCTACTGTGTTTAGTTAAAAACTTGCATATTTATAAAATAAGCTTCAGGTCTGAGCTCTGGTGGTGTAGTGATTGTGCGCGGGACTGCGGCCCACTGGGATGGAGGTTCAATTCCAGCTCCCAGGAACAAAGTCTGGGCCTCCTACTCCCACCACCAGAGGGCAGTGATGCCTAAAAATAAAAATAAATAACAATAAATAAGCTTCAATCTTCAATAATATCAAACTTTGTTAGGTAAGATAAAAGAGCACTAGAAGCATATCCTTAATAAGATAATGGCTATCTTTTGTATATCCTTATGTAAGTATATGCATGTATTTCGATAATAAACAATGAAAGAAAATGCTTTTGACAAAAGGACAGCATATTTGCAAAGTGTTGATAAATGTAAAATAGAGCCCTGAATTTTTCTTTTAATACTTAGAATTACAGTGTGTGGAGAGCAGCCAAGAGCTCGCGTGGAGGGAGTATTCCATTTGGCTATGCAATGTCAGAGCAAAAATTAATCTTGTTCAGATATACAGGCTGACTCATGCATTCTAGTTGATTTCAGTCATACACAAGCACAGCAAACTTATGTTCCACTTTCTTTAGAAGAATGTTTTATGATAACAAATTGAAAACAGAAAGAGTGAGATAATTAAGGGAAGCGAGTCCTGGCATCACCTTTTTTGGATTCATACCTTAGGGATCCAAATCCCACCTAAATGCATGCATGGTTCTATGACTCAGCTGTTTTCATTGTAAATGTGCTGAAATATATTACTGGTATATAGCATTTCTGTTTTTTATTAGTTGAGTTTTCTCCTCCCTGATCTCTTACAATTAAATGTAATGCAATTGGGGATTCTGGAGATAGTTCAAAATTAGTAAAAATGTAAATCTCTACTTTTATGATAGTTTTGTAACTATTCTTATAGTGCAAGAAGACAGAAGTGCATGCCTATATTTATAGAATGCTGAGTGATTCAGAAACTCATAGAAGAAAAAGATGCATTGATTTACATATTCCCACACAAACACATCAGATTTTCAGGGGACTGTGATTTTTTTTAAATTCTGTAACAATTACATTATACAATCAAATAATTAGAGAGAATTAATGTTTGCTATGGGAGTCTAATCTTATGTTTATTAAATTAACATAAATGTCTATATCAAATAACTAATCTTTAAATATAGTTACAGGGGATTAAGTATAGCAACATGCAAAAATCTTTCTACTTCAAACTAGAAAGACTGAGTCCAAATATTGATTGGGCCATAAAATAGATTTACAACTTCCTTAGACTCAATTTTTAACTTCCTGAATACTCATATTCTTTCCTAATATAAGTGATATGGTTGCTATGATTGTTTTATAACAAAGTACATGAAGATGTAATGTAGTGGCTGGCATATAATAAAATGTCAATGAGTCAAGGGAGGTTGTACTTTTGAGAAATAACCTTGCTGTCATAATGACACTCTTTTAGACTATCTATTATTAAAGGTGGAATTAGAAAGGCATCTATAGACTAAGCAATGGATGACCAAGAGGAACTTCTATTTATTTTTCTGTCTTCAACAGTAACTAGGGTCAGGACAAAACAGGCACTCACGAAAAGTTGGATATAATTGAATTAATTCTAGTTTACATTGAAATAAAGTTGGCGAACTTCTGTGAAATCCATTACTTTAAAGAACTATGAATTTCCTTTTCATTTTGATGGTAGGTGAATTAGATGTTTGGCATAATTAACTATTAACTACATTTAATACTAAAACTAGATTTGTATGTGGTGAAGAAATTATATGGTGTCCAGCTATAAGATAAAATAGCATCTGGGGTCTGAAACAGTCACCTAAGTGAGATGTCATCTTAACTCCACATGAAAGAGGCACACCATCATCAATCATGGATGGCTGTAAACATATAACTCAAGAAAGAAGCGAGGGATTAGTATCAGAACCTGCCATCTGAGAATCTGGTTGGCAGAAGACTATTGGCTGACAGTGGAATCCCAAGGTTCATTGGTAGCACTATACAGAAAATAAGGAGGAGAGTGGTCACTAAATGGAATGCTAAATAGGCATAGTAAATATATTCTATAAAGCTCATGTAGATTAAATTATGCTTGAGATTAATTTAGTTATGCATTTATAAAATGTATTTCTAAAATCTGGAAAGAAGCCAATTGGTGAGTAGAGTATAGGAGATCAAGGGCAGTTAAACCTTGTCTGCAGATTCCCCTTTGGATGCAAGCTGATCCTGTTCTGGTTTCTAAAATCTTATTATGTATTTGGGAGCTGTATTGTTTGGTTTGATTTTTGACTGTACTTATTAGGGGCATCTTGGGAGTGTTATGTCATTGGAGGTCACCCTCTTGAAGTTGCAGTATATGTTTTTTCATTTTGGGGTACGAAAACCAGGATTGATGAACCTATACGGTCAACATATGGAATAAGGGTTTTGGAGGAAAGGGGACTCAGAAGGGGTGGGCAGGGTGATGACACCAAGAGACCCATATAGAAAAAAGAGTGCTGGAAAGCTGACTGTGATAGCAAATGTGACATTCTGCTGAACATATTTGAAACATAGAGTGATTTAATACATGTATTTATCCAAATAAATAAATAAAAACTAATTTTAAAAATAAGTAAAAAACAAAGCAAAAAGCAGATTTGTAAATGAAGTGCCACACTGCAAAAATGTTGTGAAGTTAAGAAGAATAAGTGATAAGAATGTGATAACATGGCAGTTCCTGAAACACTATATCCCAAAGACTCCAAATTAATTCTCCAGACAATTGACAGATTTTATAGACATATGGGGTATTTCCTCTGAAATATTAAATACTTAAAATTTAAGTAATATCTCTATATTTGTATCTTCTTCAGATTGAATTTATGATGCAGAACACGTAATCTTATGATCAACACTAGAACATTATAAAATAATATAAAGAAATGCTTAATTTACTCTAATGGTCATTCAGTGCCAAGATTGTTAGCTTTGTATATATGGTGTCAATTTAATAATTGAGTCATAGTAAACATATTATATGGAACTGATGCAGATTAAATTATGCTTGTGATTAATTTAGTTATATGTTTATAAAATCTGAAAGGAAGCCAAATTTTTTCTAAAAGGGGACTTTATATTCATGTAGAACAGGGACCTCATAAACACATGTTAAATATTAAAGAGTAAGTCTGAGTGAACCTCCCATAGTGTTTTAAAAAACTTAAATCCAAACTTTTCCTGCCCCAAAGGATAGATTGTACAGGTGATTACAGGGTATAAGAAAAATATTAGAGACCCAGTCCATCAACTCCTCCTAAATACTCAGCGAGCTCCAGGTTGGAGAGTCCTAGTGTTGCACTAGAGGAATCTCAAGACTGAAACCCCTCAGTCTCTCTCTGCCTTTGTCTCTTTCTTTACTCTTAGAGATTTGCTGGGGCAAAGGGCTGCTCAGCGCATCTTTATGTCAGAGATGAGGAAGGAGGGTTTGAGGTTGATGTTGAAAGGTGGGTAGATGCTGTGTAGATTGGCCAGCTTGACAAATACATTTTAATGCAAGGAAAGTATAGCTCGCAATCAAAATCTATCTAGTCATTAAAAATACATTCCATCCTAGGTAATGACTTACCATATCAACTAAACAGCTATAGGAAAAAGAAAGCAAAATTAACACTGCTCTATAGAAAAATGCAAACCACTTTTCTTTCCTAGATTTGAGCAGAAGACAAACTGCGTAGGTCCTGTGCCTTTAAGAGAAAAGTTCCTTGGTACAAATGTTGATTTGGGGGTGGGGTGTTGTGTGTGGGGGGGTGTTCTTGTCAAGTATGCATTTCAGATTCTGGAGTGTGTGTGTGCTTTAACATGGAGGATATAGTGGGGGGATATTTCTCTTATAAAATAAGCAGCCTCTACTAAAATAAAGGTCATTATTTTTAAATTATCCTATGTTTTCTAATTATTCAAGTTAGAATAGCACTTTAATGGAAAATATTCATAAAATCAATAAGCAGGGAAATATTTCTTCTGAATGCAGGACACCAGACTATAGTAAAAGGAAATTACTTTCTGAGCCACAATTCAGCATCACTTTATGGCTTAAATCCATAGAAAATAGTTTATTGGAAGATAAATATCCATCTTGTGGTTAGCAGATTTTTCTGATCAATCAACTGGTTTTGGCTTTGTAAAAAGCTCTGACCTACAGAATTTCTTTGATCAAAAGTCTAAAAATATTTTTTTAGCAATATGAAAATCAAGAGTGAAGGCAACAATTATATAGTATATCCTTTACACCTTTCATAAAAATATACACTTTTCATAAGAAAATGTTATTACATAATTTTGATAATTTGCTTTTGCTCAACTTACATTCTTTATTCACCAGTTTTTATGTCAAAACCAAAACTGGGAGGAAAGAATGTAAGACCCAGAGTGGTAAGTGGATTTCCATCTAACACAGTTACAGTATCAAAAATATTATTCCAAAGCTGGGTCTATTTTAATGCATGATGATTTCTTCTATAGACTTAGTGTATTATAACCTCTCATTTAAAACCAGGTGATTGCAATAGAGGAAATAATATTTTTCATCCTATTATCTATTTAACTGCTTGAAATCACAAAGTTTATAAAAATTCTTTGGTAATCTAGATGTTTCTCATAACATGTCAACTCATTCGAAGTTATGCCCACTTTAAAAAAAATGACAGCTTTGAAAAATAAAATAAAATGACAGCTTTGAAAAAAAAATGAGAGCTTTGATAGTCCATAGTTCTAACTTTAGTCTACCTCATACCATTTTTCTGGGAAATTTCTCTCCCCCTCCCCCTGGATAATTGATAGGTACTGGTAACCTGGGACGATTGTTTAAATTGTGTCTTATTTTACAAATTTAGATGTCCCAAGTCTATGAACGAACTGTTTCCTCCCTCCTCACTGCTGTGGTGTGGATGTGGATCACAGTGACCCTACAGCACTGGGAAAAACTCCCTCTGTGGACTTCCAAGACTGGGTCTGTTTCTGGGAGGACAGCACTTGAAATTTCTCCCATGTGCCAGTAAAATGGGTGTTAAATTTTATGTTTCCAAATTATTCATTATGCAAATATAATCATTTTTGAGAGAAAAGGTAGGAAATACTAATGAATACTTCGGGATATTACAAATAAGTTGGGATCTTATTTCTAAGCCAACTGCCTTGCATGGTTATCTTAATTATAGAGGAGCCAGAGAAGATTAAAAAAAATATATAGAACCAAAAAATTACTTGAAATAGTTAAGGCAGGGACAAAATAAAATCCAATGGCAAAAAAGCAATAACAAAAAAGAAACATTTAAATCAATGTGCTTTGTTGAGGCCTGAACAAATGCTGTTTTCTTTTGTCTATGTCCTCACAGTGACTTCATATAATCCAGTGTCATTTAAGTTTGACAATGCCACATATTAAAATATTAAATATTTTGCTTGTTTAAGATTATAATCATTTGCTGGAGATGGTGAAAATGTGAGGGAACCAAAAAGGAACATGACATTCATTGTTCCTTCATGGCTCACTCTAAGTGAGGAGGGAAAAAAAATGTATATTTGGGGATGATGTTTCAGAGATATTTGTACTAAGTCTAGACGAAGAGTGGGAAAGAAAAGAGTATTTCAAAGCAAAACTATAATTGTTACTGGTTCATAAAACTATGTTTGAAAAGAGCCTAAGACCAGACATTAAGTTAAAGGGCATGGAAAGAGAGATCCTGCCTGCCAAACTATAGGATCATGTATTTTATTTAATGTGGTGGGGAGGTGTCACGCAGAAAGCTGCACTTAAACCTTAAAAAGACTACTTTACTGTGGTCATGAGACTGTGTTAGTGAATGATCAGATTTGAAGTAGGAAGACTGGTTAGAAAAAATTGTCCTAAACCAATGAGGACACGATGAGCACCTGAAGTATGTCAAATTTGAGAAAGGTGGAGGAGGAGAAGATTCCAGAACTCCTGAAGTGAGAGAAAGAACTGAAAAGCATGTATGGACCCTGGAGTTCTGATGAGAGACTAGAGGGCCAAGACCGTGGCCACAGTTATGAAACTCAAACTAAAGATGGCAAACCCCACACCCACTGCCACAGCGTACATTCTGACTCACAGTGACTGGAAGAACCGGGTGGAACTCAAAACTTCTACCCCACCAGTGTTCCCCAATGAAGTCAGGTAGCGAGAAAAAAAACTTAATATTGAAGCTAATATGTAAGACCCTATGAAATATCAGAGTGAATATTACACTAGGAACTTAAAGACACAAAACTCAGGTGAAAATGACAATTCGGCAACAAAGCCTACATTTCATTTTATTTTGGTCTTTTGATTTTTACTCTTTCCAGAATTTTCCATTTGCAGCATGTGTCATAGTTGGCTGTGGATTTTCTTTTTCAAGTCACACTTGTTTTGGCATCCTTGTGTTGCTCTGTGGGGAAATGCAGAGACTATCCAGTTGACAGTTTTGGAGACTCTATACAAGGCCCCTATGAGTCCTTAATGACCATAGGGCACTTGCTTGCATTGTGGTTTTCTAGAACTTGATGTTTATTCATCTTCTCACCAATGAGGTGTTTTAATCCATCTCCAAGGCTTCAAGACTGCTGATGTGTGTCACTTCTCAATTACAAAGCTCACTTCAGTATCTGTTACTGACTCGGTGCTATTCTACATATCTTGTTGAGTTAAGATCCCAATAACTATTCCAAGTTATAGAATTTATATAGAATATTGATATGCATTTGAGACTGAAGAAAACACAACAGCAATAGATAGAGAAAATTAGCTGTTGTGAGCACAACTAATTTTCCCTAAATAAATAGACAAATTTAGGTCAACTCAAATAACATTTCTTGAATGTATCCCATACATTAAGCACCATGTAACATATAAATAAAATACATATTGCCATTCTACAAGGGTGCGATCTATTAAAGAAGATTGACAGATAATGGCAATTAAAATTTTAATAGTTTTATTGAGGAATTACTAACATAACATTAAAGGCTCAATCATATTCCAGAGGGTTGTGTAAATATTACAACAATCAATTTTGGAACATTTCCTTTTACTACTGCTTTTGACTCCTCATTTCCCTCAACATCCCCTTATCTGCCCCCAGGGAATTATTAATCCAGTTGTTGTCTTCACAAATCCACCCATCCTGACTTGCTAATGCAGAGAAATGACAAAAATATAAAAGGATCCCAAGACCATGACCAAACATAACAGAGTAAAACCTCATTAAAAGATAAAGAAGAAAAAATTTTTAAACTTAACAGGTTCAAAATAGGTCAAATGGGCTATTGAATGATGAAGTGTTACATTTCAGCCTATCTACAGCTACTAAAATCTACTTAGTAATGCTCTTTGTATGATACTAAGGCTATTCACACATAGGAAGTCTACAAGTGGATTTGTGGCTTTCACTATCACCCCTAATGTTACACAAAACTAGAGTTTATAATTTAGCCTCTGACAGTATTCCCTTCTTCTCATTTGGATTCTGTTATTTACCATTCTGGATCACACAGACTGGTATGTTTCTTTCATGGATTTAGCTGGTTCCTCACTTACATGACTGCTAGTTTTGAGATAAGCCTTTAAGATGCCATATGCTATTGTGTGTGTCATTTTTTTGGGGGGGCATTCAGGCACCTTCTGTGTTCTTCACCACACTGTGCTATGATGCTCATATTTTCAGTGAGCTCCTCAGGAGAGTGAGTACCTCAAAGGCGCATGTCACTGGAATTAACTGTATTTAAATTGGTGCTATGATCAAGTGGGAGCTCAGAATCCATTCATAAATCTTGGGTCTATATATATCACTGGTTCACTTTAGAGAAATCAACATCACTTTATTGGAGTACATACTAAATCATACTTATGAAGTATAAGGTAAATGTATTGATAGTGGCATTTTATTTAATGTTATAGAATGTAAAACACTGTTGAGTAAAGACAACTATATCAGACAATGTTTTAAATTACAATACATGAATTGCAGTGCTTTGCACAGAATTGTACAGCTTTGTAGAGAATCATAACCCTTCAAAACATAAGACACTGAACACAAACAATGAGGATTGGAGCCATTACAATACTTTCAGTGAGCATTTGAAGAGTATTTTCAATAAGACTTATTCACAAAGACAGAATGCTTGGCAGACTAACACATCGCCCAGAAAAAGCAGACCGAGCACGAATCAGCTCCGGATCACCATTCATTGGACATCCTCAAAGCAATAGTTCTGAACCTAACCAAAATCAAGGACCACCAATCCCTTAGCCTTGGGATCACAACCATTGGTTTCTTCTCTCACGAGGGCATTTCCATTTTTATTTCAAGGAAATATTTCAGTTCTTAAGATCTTCTACATGTGAGTGTAAAGCAAAGTCCAATTCACCTAGTAGGGTTTCCAATTTGGGACACTCTGCTATGGTTAAAAAAGGTATTGTACACGTCTAATGGACAGAGTATAAGAGTCTTGTCTATAGAAATTTAGGTTTTTGGCTGAACTCCGGTGGTGTAGTGGTTGAGTGAGAGACTGCGGCCCACTGACTTGGCAGTTCAAATCTAGCAGCAGCTCTCCAGGAGCAAAGCTAGGTAGCTCCCACGACCACCAGAGGGCAGTGGTGCCCCCCCCAAAAAAAGAACTAAAACAACAAAAAAAGAAATTTAGGTTTTATCAATACCACAACAAAAATATCTGAAATTCTGGTATGGCCCCAAAATGCATTGAGTGATGATACTAGCAGTCATTTCAAAGCAGAATTAATTCATTAATTATTGAATATTTTAAGCATTTCAGATTATTTTGTTTAAACATTCTTTGAAATGAAAACTAGAGAAAAAAATGAAGTCCCTGGTGGATGATAAATTTGTGTTAATGGTCATTAGCAAATCATCATGGAAGCTGTATCTTAAAACTTATCTCACATAATATTATTCCTAATCATTCTGCTGTATGTCATGATCACACTAGACAAAAAAATACATTTTTGTTTATTTTCTGTTCCAAATTACATTTTGTCAGCATGCATTTACTTGACTAAAAGAAATAATGACAACATACACTATAACCATATGGCATTTCTCTTATCCCGAAGATAATGATTCACTTGGGACTCCTTTAAAAAATAAACAAGCTGGCAACAGAAGAAATTATTTCTCTGAACCACACCTAGTTATGAAACAATGTAATGAGATTTAAGGAAAAAGTATCCAAGTTTTCATGAAAAACACTTAAAAAAACATTTTGAAACATTTTATTCAAAATAAGAATTCCATTTCACTATGCGTATATTAACTGTTCATTCTTGTTAGAATTTAATATAACATAGGAGGGTGACAGTTGTAATAGCATTTGAGTAGATTGATTACAAAGTATTTTTCTTGAAAAAGATGGAGGTGAGTTTTTAGCACTCTTCTTTGTTGCTATAAATGAACCAGCACATTATAAGACTGAACATATCAGACCACTACTCTGATTCAAGATAAAATCATCTCCAGGAGCTTCAAATTATTATGCATTTAACTACTGATCTAAAAGTTGGTGGTATGAATCCAGTGACTCATGTTTCAAATAATAGGTGTAATGACTTTCTTCAAAATCTCGCAACTTTTAAAAGAAAGTGACAGTCCCTAACAGAGGAATCATATTGAGGAGATGAGCCAGTCAAAGTAGTGAAGCAACAACAAAATATGCAACTTTCCTCTAGTTCTTAAATTCTTCCTCCACCCACTATCATGTTCCCAATTCTACCTTAAAAATCCAGCTAGACCAGGGGATGTACACTGCAGCCAGAAACAGGGGTAATTCAGGATAGACATCCCTTCAGGACCAGGGGTGAGAGTGGTGATGTCAGGAAGGTGGAGGGAAGGTGGAGTAGAAAGGGGGAAGCTATTGTAGGGATCTACGTATGACTTCCTCTCTGGGGCTTGGACAACAGGGAAGTGAGGGAAGGGACATATCAGACAGTGTACGATGACAAAATAATGACAATTTGTAAATTGTTAAGGGTTCATGAGGGAGGGGGAGGGAAAATATGGAGAGCTGGTACCAGGAGCCTAGGTAGAAGGAGAATGACGACAGCAACAAATGTGCAAATGTGGTCTGATACAATTGATGTATGTGTTGTATGAGCCCCCGATGAAATTATGGAAAAAATTTTAAAAAAAAAAGATTGTTCTAAGCATGGGGACTCCATGACACATACTCTACTTAAGAGCAGCAACAACAAAAAGTCATTTGTAGCACATGGGAACAGAATCACTTTTGTGTTTCAAATTACTTCTATATCTTCCATCTATTGTCACTGTAGTTAGATGCCTTCAAATAGGTTCCGACTCACAGTGAGACTCAATGGACAGAAGAATGAAACCACTCGTCCTGCATCAGCCTCATGATGTCCATCTGTTTGAACTCACTGTTGCAGCCACTGGGCAATCTCATCAAGGGCCTTTCTCTTTTTTGCTGCCCCTCTCCTTTACTAAGCATAATGTTCTTCTCCAGGGGCAGATCTCTCCTGATAAAATGTCCAAAGTATGTGAGACAGAGTCTCACCATCCTTGCTTCTCAGGCACATTTGAGCTGCACTTCTCCCAAGACAGATTTTTTTTATTCTTCTGGCAGTCCTTGGTACTTCCAGTATTCTCTAACACTACCGTAATTCAAGTGCATCTGTTCTTCTCTGGCTTTCTTCCTATTTTAAATTAAATATATACACAAACAATCTTTTGTGATATCATTAACAATCCCTGGGCAATGCAAACAGTTTTGGGCTCCAGGACTCATCTCCCTGCCAGGAAGTCAATTCTGGCTTATTGAGACCCAATAGGTAAGGACACAGTAGAACTGCCTTCGTGGGTGTCTGAGATTGTGAAATCCTATGGGAGTAGAAAGTTTTATCAAATGGCTCTTGGGTTTAAGCAACCACCCTTGGGATTATCAGCCCAATCCTGAACCCACTGCACCACCAGGACTCTTAAAATCCAGTATAAGTGGACCTGTTTTCATGAAATAGAGAAATCTTACAAGAGAAACATTCAGAAGAGATTTAAAAGGGAACTATTATATGATTTGAATATCGCCTTTTAATTTTTCATGCCCTACATTCTTTGTAAATGAGAATAATAACGGTACTGATCTGATAGGGTAGATTTGAATGGTGCCTATGTCCTAAGTGCTAAGTACTAATTAATATTACTATTGCCCCATTTGTACATTTTAAAAATTTTCCTATGATCTAAAATTTCTTCTCACTCTCTTATGAAAAGCAATTAAAATTCTGAGATTTCCATGTCTAGACTACATAGCTTTCTTATATGCTCCTATAATTTACTATGTATTTTCTGATGTAAGACTTAAATGTGTGGCAATTGCTTTATTAAGATCGTTACCACTCACTGTATTTTAAGACCTACTAAGACATGTCATTTCACTATAATGCCTATAATTAAATATTAATCATCTGGTACCATTGCTAACGCTATTAGTTTTTTCTATTATTTAGTAAATACTTGGGAGGGAAAAGACAGGAGAGAAAGCAGTCTATTTCAGCTAATAATTGATTCATGAGGTATATTATTAACTAACCCCTTCCTCATTGATTTAATTTTGATTTATTGTAACATTCCAATTACAAATTCAAAGACTCTTCATCTTTACCATTGTGGCCCTATGTCTTAAAATTCAATTTACTTCACTTTTGTTTGTTGTTAGCTTTTAACATATTGTATAGGCTATGTATTATGGATCAAGGAACAAGTCCATTACAGGTTGAATTTTGTCTAGCAAAAAGTGAAGTGTAATCTGAATGTCCCTGTTAATTCCCCAACATAAACATAAAAATTCTGTTACCTCATCTGTCAAATGCAAAATCCTCTAATTTAATAGCCTCTATTCTAAATCCCTATATTTCCTCTCAGATAAGTCAGCATGAGGTTCACATCTATTATCAACACAGATCACTATCTGATTCCCTTTTCAATTTGTGTGGAGTCACTAGTCTAATGTTCGCCAATTACTCTGTACAGCAAGTTACTGTCCCAGGATTCCATGGGAGCAACTGTGTCACTGATGCTTTCACAGGGCAACGCGGTTTCTGTAGGGCACAGTCCATACTGATGCTACTTACTCAAACGTCCTAAGTTGCCAGACATATCTCATTCACATCAATTGTATGCTACACTTTCTCTGTATTTCTTTTTGTAAATTGTCTGCAAAGGAGTTCCTTAAATACTTGATTGCTTTAAGATAAATTACCATTACCATTTCATAATCAGTAGTATTGTCAACAGCTTTATATTTGCTTTTAATTTGCATGGAAGTACCTTTCCTTTAAAAGGTTAACCAGCATTGGGGAGAGGGATGGATGGCCACACTGAAATTGTAATACTTTTCCCCCCGATATTCCAGGCTTCTCCGGAGTTTACAGCTCATAGACTTGATTCCTTCTGTTCTCATGGGAATTTATAGAAGGGGTCAAAGTTATCCTTCACCTAGAGTGGATGGTCTTAACTTCTGCTTCACAGTGTCTCCACCCTGAAATCTCAATTCTCAAGAAAATCCACTTTCCATCCATATGATTGCATTTGAATCCACTAGTCAGTCTTATTGTAGCCTCAATTCTAGCGTGACAGGGTCCCTCGCTAGTAACATACTGGAAATGATATTCGATGGAGGCAGGGAAACGAGAGGTCCCCGTAGGAAGCGTTCACAATCACTTGAGTAGCTCTTCTCATTTGACTCTGGGCCCTGAGATTCAATGAATACCCCCTGTATGCTACCTGGTCTTTTCCCAGACAATGAAGAAATATTCTATTTATGAGTAATTGCTATCTTTTAAAAGAAAATTATATCATTGGTATTAGGGGGAGTGTAGAGTGGGGACCCAAAGGCCATCTGTGGGCAATTGGACAATCCTTCACTGAAGGCCCAGGGTGGGGAACAAGGAAGTCAGAAGTCAGAGTGCAATGAAACCATGATGAAACATAAATGTTCCTCTAGTTTTTGAATAATACTCCCCCACTTCTCCCTGTTTACTATCATGATCCCCCTGTTATCTTACAAATCCAGCTGGACTAGAGGATATACCCTGGTACAGATAGAAACTGGAAACACAGGGAATTCAGGCCAGAAGAAGCCCTTAGGTTAGGATTGGTGGTGAATGGGGCAATAATGGGAGGGTGAAGGGAAGGTGGCGTAGAAAGGAAAAACAAATTGCAAGGATCTACATATGGCCTTCTCCTTTGGGGACGGGCAGCAGACAGCAGAGAAGTGGGTGAGGGGAGACATCAGATGGTGTAAGATATGACAAAATAATAATAATTTATAAATTATCAGGGGTTCATGGGGGAGTGGGGAGTGGTGAGGGAGGGGTAAAATGAGGAATGTATACCAGGGGCTCAAGTGGAAAGAAATTTTTCTAGAACAATGAGGGAAACAAACGTACAAAAGTGCTTGACACAATGAATGTAGGTGTGGATTATGATAAGAGTTTTATGAGCCCCCCAAAAAATGATTTAAAGAAAAAAAATCTGGGAGTCACTTAAATGGATCTTGAGTGATCACTATGAAATACTTTGCCTTTAATATGAACTATTTGCTAGGCAAATAATAATTCTTTTTTTAAAAAAATCAGTACTCCCTCTACTGTTCTCCCAAAAAATAAATGATTCTGCATGTGTAATTTTCACTTTGACAATGCTGGGTTTAAGCAAAATGACTGGTGGTGTTAGGGAGTAAGATTTAGGGACAGGAGATCGCCCCTCTTATGCCTGCAAAGGCCCCCATTGAGAAGGTTGGGAAGAAATCAAGTGACCAAGAGACCTATGAAGACCCTAAACTAAGCATGCTCAGCCTATCGCACCCGAGACAAGTGGGAGGCACAGATTCGTGATCTAAACTGTGCTCAGACTCATGACATCACCCAGCTGGGCTTAACCCAGCCAATGGGGTCCACCAGTACCATCAGCCCTGCCTTCTCAGTCAGTGGTTTAAAATATTCTGGCAGGGCTGTGGAAAGGCCGCCCTCTCTTTACCCTGCGCCTGCTCAGAAGGGGTCAGAGAGTGGGGGATTGGGGCCCACATGTGTCCACTACACACTACAAACTCAATTCCAAGAAGACTTTACCAACTCATAGAAACCTTGTAAGAAATGTAGGCCTGGCCGTCGCCCTATAAAACAGGTTGAATTGGCTGTGTGGGTTTCCAAAGCGCGAACTCTTTACCAGAGTAGAAAGCCTGGCCTTTCTCTCAAAGGGTGGCTGCTGGTTTTAAAGTGTCTACCTCTGTGGTTAGCAGCCTAACATGTAAGCACTACACCACCAGAGCTCCTGTCTGCCTCTATGTCTCTTTATGCCCATGCCCAGGCCCTGGCCTATGTATGTGCGCATTTATCAAAGGAAAAACAGCAGCTCACTAGCATTGAGCTGATTTTGACTCATAAGCGGCAGAGTACAGCTGCCCCTACAGGTCTCCCAAGATGTACCATGAAATATTAGCAGGGTTCTACAGCATATTTTAATGCCATTTCATGGTAAAATTAGGGGCCTCAGCTGACAGTGGGGTCACCTTATACTGGAGCACATGCGCTAAATCTTTCTGGAGCAGAAATCCTTATCTCTCTCATGTAAAGTGCAGATGGGCTGAGCCCCAGTGGCGTAGTGGTTGTGCGCAGGACTGCGGCCCACTGGGACGGAGGTTCAATTCTGGCTCCCAGGAGCAAAGGCTGGGCCTCCTACTCCCACCACCCGAGGGCAGTGATGCCTAAAAAAAAAAAAGAAAGAAAGAAAGAAAAGACAAATCATGTAAAGTGCAGATGGATTCAAACTATTGACCTTGTGGGTAAAGACTAACAACTAAGCCACAATGCCACCATATCTATTAGATGGTATGCCTCTGTCTGTTATTAAAATAAATATAATGCCTATTTAAAATGAGTTTCTGATTAGCAATAATGTTTTTTCATGCACAAACAAAAACTTCACTATAAAAAGTAAATTTGTGAATTCTTGTGCATCCAGAATTCTAGGGTGCATTTAGGGTTCCAGATACTAATGAGTCTTCTAAACAGGAGATCTCTGTGGAGAATGAGAAAAAAGTAAGGAAAAACAAAAGATTATTGAAAGTGATGGGCACATAGTGTAAACACATGGGAGGTGTTTTCTCTTCCTACTCCTCCTCCCCCTCTTCCACCTCCTCCTCCTTCTTCTACATCTATCACGAACATTCAGTCACCTGACCTCTGGTTCCATCACCCTTGTGTCAAACGGCATAAGACTGTGTCCTTTGGGTCTCCATTAAAGCAGGTTTTGATTGCTTCTGTGCGTTGCTGTATCTATCCCTTCTCCCTTACAGGAGTGTGTAAAGCACATACCATCCAGTAGTAAGTCTATTTCTGCTAAAAGTAGCTACTTCAGAGACATTTGTTTTATCTGAAAACTCTAACCAAAATGCTTACCAAAGATGTTTGGGGAATTCATCCTCCTTAGACACTTGAGAAGATGTCTTGGGAATAAATGCTGCTGAGATTCTCTGAAACACAGCTTGAGCTACGCCATGAATGGGATTATCTCCATAAAAATCTTTCCCATCAACTCATTTTAAGTCAAGCCACCTTCCAAAAATTTAATTAAGTGTGATTTCAATGCTAAGCTGAGACATATAGGTTTTCTTCAGCAACATTTCACATTATAGCATGCAGGATTTGGAATCACCTACCCTCAAACTGAATTAATTGAAAAACAGGATTACCCACAGAACGATTCATTTAGTAGTTATTGCCAGCTTTCACTCAAATGTCTCTCTCTACTTTGGTAAACATGTAAGACACAGGTCAGCAGTTACAATCAATGAAGCAGCCTCTCTACAGGAGGAAGGGGTGGCCCTCTACTTGTACCACTCTATCCAGCACTACTGCCCTGTCATCGGGCTCACGGTGAGTGTAAGTTGTGCTCAAAGGCAGAACCTTTGCTTTGCTTTGTTTTTACTGTGTGTATGGTCAGATTACACTTTCTGCTAGCAGCAGATGAGAACTAAATAAACAGAACTTTTATGACAGTTTATTAGTGAAAAGTTAAAATTATCATAAAATACTATGACATCCAATTACAGGGAATCTAAGAGGTAGAGAAAAAAGTTTCCAGAGTGTGTCTCCTTCAATCATATGCTATTGATCATCTTAGTGCACAGTGTCCCATAGTGGCTTCACACACACACACACACACACACACACACCAGAGAGAGAGAGAGAGAGAAAGAGAGAATACCCCCCAAAATTTTCATTATGTTTTTAAATTATTTTACAAAACATGCCTCTCCTTCAATGTACTCTCCATGACACTTAATACCTTTGTCAAATCTGTGCCTCCATTCTTGGAAACACTGTCTAACTCATCTCTTTGAAAGTCCCTCGTTTCTTGTTCTTCACCTCTTCTACTTGCTATCCTTCCATGTCCCTCTGCATTTGCAAAACAAAAAGAGGTCACACAGAGCTAGGTCAAGTGAGTAAGACACATGGGACAAGCGAGGCAAGCTACATTTTGCCAAAATAGTGGCAAAACCAGTGCCCCGACTGCCACAAATCAGACCTTTTGGTTGCACACTGTTACACAATCTTTCCAGAACCTCTAAAGTGAAAGCCTGATTAGCAGTCTGACCTGGTGGAAAGAATTCCAAATGTACCACAGGTCGAATTTTCATCCACTCAGGATGTTGACTGATGGCCAGAATGAGGTTTGTCATCAGTCAACATCTCACCATTATTGAAATGAGAAAAACACTCTTATACTTGAGTGTTTCCCAGAGTGCTATCCCAGTAAGCTGTGTTCAACAGCACAAGTTTCTATGGCATTTTTCACCAACCAGGAAACAAAATTTCACAGTCTTATGGTGGTTTCTTAAATCAGTCATCACAAAAAACGAAGTTTGAATGAGCCTGCTTTTAGGAAAAAAATTCACTGTGACCAAAGAAAGCGTTCCCAGGTAACACATCATGCCACTGGATGCAGTAACTCAGACTGAGTTGCTTGATGTTTGCCTAGTGATGGAAAAAATACATACTCCACCCAGCACAACTCTCTTTTTAGGAGTCTACCCTGATTAGATAGATAGATAGATAGATAGATAGATAGATAGATATAGATAGATGATAGATGAGGATGATGAGATAGATAGATGATAGATTGATAGATAGCTAGATGATATATAGATGGATAGACAGATATAGATGATAGATAGATTATATATATATATATAAAGGTGTTCCCTTTTTAAGGCTTTGCCTTCATTATGCTACATTTAATACACATTAGATAAGTATGGTATAGAAGACACTATTTCATCACTATGATTAATCTTTAATCTTGTCTTAAAACGAAGTCCTTATTGTGCTGAGGAACTATGAGAGGGATTCAAAAAAAGTCCAAAGAAATATAGAATTGAAAGAAAATGTAATTTTTACATGAACTGTTGGAGCCTCCCTTGTTTTTCCCATTGGTTTGAAGTTGGCCACTCCCCCCTAGAGGAATCATGTTGAATCTTTTTTCAATTTATTTTTCTTTTTTGTTTTTTTTGTGGGGGGGGCATCACTGCCCTCTGGTGGGAGTAGGAGGCCCAGCCTTGCTCCTGGAGAGCTGCTGCTGGATTTGAACTGCCAATCCAGTGGGCTGTAGTCCCGCACACAACCACTACACCACTGGGGCTCAGCCCCATCTTACAGACATATGGTGACAGTATAGTGCAGATATACCAGGCTCTCTTATGACACAAACTCTACAATTACTGTTAAATTAAGACTCATCATTTTGGTGAATTATACAACTACTTGGGAATAACATATGATGCACCAGATATTATTTTATCTAATAACAAGCACATGCATTAATGAAAAAATAATTAACATTAATTTTTAGGAAGTAATTTTATAAAAAAAAGAAGACAACCCCATTTGTAATAATGTTGATTTATTTTGGAAAATTCCTTCTTAATATTATAATGTACTCTTAATCTAATTGCAAAACTGTGTCTGCATAATAATGGCTGGATACCACATAATTTCCTCATTATTATCTGATAAGATAATAACTTGAAACACATGCATTCCAAGAAGCCAATAGCTATTCTAGCCTCATTCATAAGCTGATGAGAATGCATGTAATTGGAATAATCTCATTTCTCTAGAATTGTATCTCTAAGAGATAAAGGAAGATGATATTTATAGTTTGGAATTCAACTAGGACTAATTAAATCAATCCACCCAAGTAGTCTTTGATAGTGATATACTGAGTTTAGTAACATTAGCTTCCAAATCAAGGTGTGCACTGTTACTTACATACACTGATCAGTGCATTTCTCATCCAAATCTCAGAAGTTAGAAACTAAATGGTTTACATTATAGAAATGCTCACACAGTGCTAATTCCACATCCAGACAACAAAGTTACCCAGACAACAAAGCAGAGATACACTGTTTTATCAGTATTCCTTATTTGAACAAAAGTATGAGGGGCTTGAAATGTTTGATTTAAAAAATTAACAAAAAAAAATCACTTTCTTAACAAAGTGATAAAAATATCCTAGTAATATTACAGATCTGATCTAATTTTCAATATTCTAATTTCATTTTACTTTGCTCTATTTATGAAGGGTATTTAATTTCACAATTTAGAAAATAACAGAATTTATACTCTGTGGAGCCTATATTTCAAATTATATTTTATTCAGCAACAGAACAAATGTCTCAGCATGTAAAAGTCAAAAGGTAGTCTGAACTCAAACTTTTCAACATGTAGCAGAGTAATTACATTAATCAAGGTATCTGTTTATCTTTCAGTTTCTGTAATTCACTAGAAGTAATTTGCATTGAGCTACATAGAATCTTCTTATATTTTTTTAACCCTACACACCACAGTTTTTCTTATTAGTTAGCAGCTACAAATTGTCAAATAATAAGTGGGCCATCAACAAGACAGTGAAAGATTGCTGTAAATTCACTCAAGGAGTTTTTCTGAGAAAGTTACTAAGACATATGACGCTAAGGAGATAGGATTGTAGCGAGCCAGCAAGGAGCAGGTAACACTATTGCCAATAGTATTCATGATAGTAGTAATCAATTTTAGACTAGATGTGTGAAAAAGAAAATTCACAAGATCAGACAAATGACAACTAGATAAAGAAACTAAAACCTTCATCAAATCAGTAAGCTGAACAATTAATTATCTGCCAACTCCTGGGAAATTATTAATATTAATTGGCAGATTGGAGAGTGTTCTTTGAAAATTCAGAACATTAAGTAGAACATTAAGTAGAAATTTCAAAAGATGCATTGTAGAACAAGGATTAAGTTGTCCTGGTAGTAAAAGCTACTTAGAACCACCATAACCAAGCTTAAACATAAGTCTCAAAAGGATCAAGTTGTCCACAAGGAGCATAACTGCCTTTCAGAACAAAATTTAACATTATATTAAGGAGATAACATTAACAACACAGCCCATACAATTATATTCAATTTTATGTGATCAAAATTGGTAGGATATGCAAGGAAATAGAAAAATGTGACACAATAAAAGTAAATATTATAGCATGTTCAAGGGTTCGAAAAACAAGAATAAGTACACAAAATGGGAAAATCAGCAATTGAAAATGGAAACTATTTAAAATAGTAAATATTTAGTAACCAAAGTATATCTTGTTGGAAAGACAATAGTACAAAGGAGAAAAATAAATTTTAATTTGGAAAAAAATTAGAAACCATCCAAAATAAAGCAGAGAAATAAAAACAAATGGTTGAATATAAAATATATGTGTATATCAAGTTGCAGAAGAGACAGAATAGTCATTAAACAATTAACTAAATATTTACAATTATGATAAAAAGTACAATATCCAAAATCAAAGGCGCTCAATGAACCCAAAGCAATGAACAACATATGACCACAGTACTGCAAATCATTATGAAATTGGAAAATCCAAAGAAAAAAATAAAACTCTAAAAGTAGTTAGATGGGAAAGGGGACACATTCTATATGGCACAGCTTAAAGCGATCTGGTTCATCTCTATAAACCAAAACACAACTTACCACAGGGTCAATTCTGCCTCACGGTGACCTACAGGCCAGACTAGAACTGACTCTGAGTTTCAGAGACTAACTTGTTCCTGGAATAGAAAGCCCCTTCTTTCTCACAGAGGATGCCTGGAGGTTTTGTACCACTGTCCTTGTGACCATCAGCCCAATCCATAAGTACTATGCCACCAGGGCTTCACAAAATCTCTGCCTGTACATTCAGCTACAGAATTTGAAATAATCCACATGTTTTTAAAAATACTAACTCCATGAAAATGAAAAATATATGCATGCATACAAAAATAGATATGTACAATTATTAAGTTTTTATAAATATATATTTATTTATATTACACCCATATACATTTATTCCAATATAAACATATATCCCCAAGGCTAAAACAGTGTATAAACCAAAAAAACTTATTTTTGAACTACTGGTGATTCTGACTCCCAGTGATCCTACAGGGGAGACTAGAGTTGCCCTATCTTTAAGGACGCAGTCTCATACATCTTTCTCCCACGCAGCACCTGGGAGGAGGGGCCTGTCGAACTGCCAAATTACCTGGACTAGCAGCTGAGTTTATACATATTCCAGGTCCTGAAGTCCACTGGGCTCCATAGAGACCTGATGGATTAGCATAGAACCTCTCCCTAGGTTTCGTTAAAGGAATACTCCACATCATTGAGTGGATCTGACTCTTAGGGACCCTGCATAGAGTTTTCAAGCTGTCCTCTTTTTCTTTTTTTTTTCTTTTTTTTTTTTTACATTAAATGAATCACCTGTACTCACAATAAATTCTTTATCTTGAGTGGCTTTGGGACACGAAACTGGGCACCCATAGCTTCCAGACCCTTTTTTCAGACATGGCTTACCTAGATTCTCCCCTAAACTCCCTCCCCCAACTCCCACTTGTCCTGGGGGATCCAAGTGCCCAGATCCAACTTATAAATCTCTATCTGCAGATAGTCTCAGCTTTGGGGGACTGGTGCATTTAGACTGTCAACCTTCAGGTTTGCTGCCCAATAACTTAGGAGGGAAAAAGGATATTTTAAAAATCAATTTTTTAATTAACCTAAAAAACCACAAAATGTAATGGAAGCACACAGAAGCAATACATTAATGTGAAGCGAGAAGCAGTGCTCACCAAAGTAAGAGCCACTGCTCCCTGAGGGACACTGGGAAAACCCCGTGAGGCTTCAAAAGAAGATGCCGATGCTTTATCCTGAGGTATGGGCTGTAGTTCAACAAAAATCGATTGCCAGGGGCAAGCGGAATATTTTTGTTTCTGTTTTGTCTAAAAAGTGGGCACTAATCCAAAGAAGTATCTACGTACAATAGGGTATGAATATGACTTTGCCCAAAGAATTCTGTCCTTGATTCCTGAGCAGGAAACCTCTAACGCAGTGGTTCTCAACTTTCCTAATACCACAACCCTTTCATACAGTTCCTCATGCTGTGACGCTCCCAACCATAAAATTATTTTTGTTGCTACTTCATAATTAAATTTTGCTACTGTTAAGAATCGGGAGACCTCTGTGAAAGAGTTGTTCAACCCCCAAAGAGGTCACGACCCACAAGTTAGGAACCGCTGCTCTAAAGACTTATAATATCTTCATTCATAAAAAAAAAAATAGTTTTGGTAAGGCCTCCAGACCATAGTTGTAAGTTTCTACTAATAAAGTGATTCAGGAGGCAGCAGACCAAGGCAGAAAAACCACCAAATGGTACTAGCTGGTGTAGAGGGAGAGCTTAGTGCTAATAAGATGCAATCAGTCATGAGACTTCAGGAAAGGCTCTGGACACAGACACCCCACAGACGTCCTCACTGGTGAAAGATATGCAGCCAGTGAAATGATAAAATGTCCACTTTGGTGTTCCACCTCGGAAACCTTTGTAAATCAGGTCTTATGTTTCTCCCTTTTTCTCTTTATTTCTAAAGTTAAATGTTAATTGTAACTAAATATTGTTCTTGAGGTTATTATGAATGATTCTCTCATTCTACCTAAGGGAGCAGCAAAGAAATGGAGGGAGAGCTAGGGAGTCTCTAAAAGCTTACGGCTAGGGCTCCAGGGAGAACAACCTCAAATCCACAACCAGCAAGTCAGATTGATGGCTTCCAGTGGACTTCATTTTCAGTAACCCTGAAAGGTCACAGGCTGACCTGGGAGACTGCAGGCTGCCCTCGCTGGAGAAAGTTCGACTCAAAAGAAGCAGTGCTGCAGATCGAGTTGGTGTCAAGAAGTAGCAGAGATGAACTGATAACAGAAAGATTTAGGTCTCTACACAGTTCGGTGCTGTAGAAATAAAATTTGATTCTGATGCCAGCAGACTAATCAATGAATTATAAAACATGAAAACAATGGGGGGAAACCCCCAAAGTCAATCAAGACTGTTAATAAAATTGATGCTCATCATATAAAAAAAGAAATTAAAAATGATTAAAATCAATAAATAAACCAGGACATCCCCAAATGTGATAGAGAAATTCAAAGGCTAATAAAAGAATTGCTGAGAAATTTTATGACTATAGATTTGAACATTCCTAAAAAGCACAAATCCACTCCCTAACTGGCCCACCTTCAGTTTCTAACAATTTTTTAAAATTATCATTGAAGTCCAGAGATTGCTATGCTATGTCTATTGTACTCTATGGCTCTCTGCATTTACTTGCTCATCCAGATTTGTGGGGGACCAGTTAGCGCATGACCTCAATTTTCTGATGGCTCTAAGATGATTCACTGATGTTTGGGTTTGCCCGGCTTTTTTATTTTCCTAGTTGTAAGAATGGAAGTGATGGATTCTGGACTTTTTACATGGGAGAACTCAGAACAGAAGGCCTGACACATGTATTTGTCATAAGTCACTGTACTTGAACATTTTAACTCAAGAAATGAAAGGAAGTAATAGTCTTATTTAAAAGAGGGGATTGTAATTTGTGACGAAATGTGAAATAGAACTGGCTAAGGTAACTGGAGGCTAAATGGCAGTGGAAGGTAATTGCCTCCGAGTCCATATGAGAAGCTACTTTCCCTGAAACTGGATGTCTACAATGTGAGGTTTGTCTCCAGTCCCTATTCGCCCTCAGTCTTAAACAGACTGCCATGTGTATCTATCTCCCCACTCAATGCACACGTTTTAAGCATTACCAAAGCTCTGCTGGGTAGAGAAAAGACCTTTTGTGCTTCAGCCCTTATTGAAATGCTGAACTCCATGGAGCTGTTTTTTTATAGAAACTTGAGGAAATTGATTTTATAGCTTATTGGAAATATTTTGTTGAGGTTTTAACCTAGTGGAATATAACCTTGTTTGAACATTTGAAACTTTTCTATGGGTTTTTTTTTCCTACCATATTACAAAGTCTTTGTGAGTTTTAGTGAAAACACATTTACACCATCCATTGTCTCATTTAAATAGAAGGCAAAAGCCTTTTTGGTTGCTCACAAGTAACAAATTGTGTCAACCAATGCATGCTGCCTACAACATTAAACACATCTTTCCTCATTGTCTTTTGGTTTACCTTTGTCATTTTAAGACATTCAAAGTTTCAATCTTGTAGACATTTCTTAAACTGAGTTTTTAGTATCTGGCCAGAATCAGTGACTGATGTTTTTGGCCACAAAAGAAAGCTTTCCAGGTATTTGGCTAGACATGGGAATGAGAAAGGAAATGGGTAAATGTTGAATTTGCTAACATAAATAAATAATATTTATAGTGCATGTTTTCTTTGCCATTTCTCAATTGCCAATTTTGAAGAATAAAAATGGAGACTTTCTTTTGACCTGTCACATAACCAATATGTGTATGGTTTTCTCAGCCCAATAAGTAATTTTCAATGATTATAGTTTTTTGGTTAGGATATAATTTTGTTGAACATATATTTTTAATGTAAATGTATATTTTAATTTGTTCTCCCCTCCCCAATGATTGAAAGGCAATTAAAGCTATTTTAAGTAAAGTAGAAAAATTACTGGAAGGATCCTGTGATATTTCATGAGATTAATAATCCTCAACGAAAATCAAAGAGGCCAAAGAAAGTCTGTGACTGAAGTTGTGAATTTCATTCATTCTCTTTTTTTTTTGTCTGTCATCTCTGCTTTGTCTTCATGTTATGTTCATCCCTTCCAAGTTCACACAGTCCCTCCCCATACAAGAACGGGCAGTTGTTTATTTCATGCGAGGTTTTTCACCAAGAAGGACATTCTTACATATGCAGCATACCTTCGGTTAGGAGTTGGGTTATTGAAAACAAGATTGGCAGGGTGAACCCACCAACTGGTCTGCAGGAGAAGGTTTAGGCTCGTGGCTACCTTAATGATCTTTGCTACATAATGAACTTACGTAGGGTCAGAATTGACCTCAAAGCAGGAGGCTATATATGTGTGTGTATGCACATGCACGCACACATAACTAAGCTCAGCTTTTGTTGGTTTTCTTTTTGATATAGATAGTGACAAGAATGGAGTTGAAAATACAGCTAGAGATCAAGATTGTGCTAGTCCAAGTGGACCAGAGAAACCAACTCAGGGACACGCATACGTATATAGGAAAGAGCTTATATACAAGAGCAGTTGAATATTGAGAAAACGTCCCAGCCCGGTCCAGATCAAGTCCTTAAGTCCGATATTAGCTGTTATGTCTGCTGCCAATCTATAAAGTCCTCTTCAAACTCACAAAACACATGCAACAATGCGGAATGCAGGAAAGTCAAAAGACCAATGGGTGGGAAGTCTTGTAGTTTCAGTGGCATTATAATCATGTCAGCACTGGCAGAGAGCTTCTTGTGTCTTCTCCAAGTCCAGGGTTCTTGCTGCATCTGGGTAGGTCCATGTTTCTTCTCAGGAATGTCTCACAGGGAGTGAGCAAACAAATAGTCTTATCTGCCTTCAATGAGGAAATCCAGAAATCCCCAGAGTTCTCAGAAGGCCAAGTCCTCACAGGGGCCTCACTGGCTGTGATCTGATTGACAGACTAGACTCCACTGCTTCACACTCAATCCTCTCGTCCCAAATTGCCACCAGATCATGTAGCTACCACAGAGATAGGCACAGAGATCGGGAGGCTTCAAAAAGTTCATTGAAACATCCCAGTATTTTTTAATGTCACTTTTCCCAAACACTGTAACATTCCTTCGTGCATACCATGCTCGTTCTTTCTTTTTTATGTTTTTGAAAATATTACCATGAAATGTCTCCTGGCTCCGAAGCACAACAAAATGCATGCTAATGACACAGCATCACAAAGCACAGAAGTATAGTGTTGGAAGTGAGGCGAGATATGATCAACCTACTCACAGGTAATCTCTCAGTGAACATTATTGTTTATGAATAGAGCATGCTGCACTAAGAAATGACAATGAGCCCCGAACCAAAGAACAAAATGACCTAAGCCAGTGGTTCTCCACCTTCCTAATGTTGTGACCCTTTCATGCATTTTATGGTGACCCCTAACCATAATATTACTTTCATTGCTACTTTATAATTGTATTTTTGCTAGTGTTTTTAATCGGGCAACTCCTGTGAAAAGGTCATTTGTTCTCCAGATGGGCTGTGACCTACAGGTGGAGACCCACTCATCTCAACTGTTAAAGGATTTGCTCTACTGAAAAGTACAAGGCTAATAGATCCTATAGAGGCTAATAAATATTTGTGAACAAATCTGATTATTGTTTAATTCAATTTTCATTGTATAAATACATGAATATACATACGTGCATATATGTATATGTGAATGTGTATGTGTATGTATACATCTATTGCATACAAGAAAGTCTGCTATTTGTGACATTTGAATCTATGCTTCTTAGGATACATCAAATTGGGTAGTATAGCCAGGACTATAATATTATGTCCTGTCCCTCCAAGGTGATTGAAGAAATTATAATTTCCTGGTTGCCTAAAAAATTCTTAGGGATGTTCATGGATTTAATTTTGTCTCCCTAGAAGGTATCGGCAGCTTTACAACAATTCAGTTACCCTCCTGTTGTTATCAGCCACAATGGAATTTAGTATGGGATGTACCCTCAATACAGAGATTGTTTTCTGGGGTGTGACCTGCACCACTCTTTACTTTAAAGAAATCACAGAGAAGCTGGAAGGCAAGAGAGATTATTGGCACTACTAAGAAAAAGAGCTAGAAGTGATTGGAAGGGCACCCTGCCGAAATTACCCAGGGTCCCTGCCCTAAGAACTTCCTAGACCAAGAAAGTGTGATGCCACACATGTGCTGAGTTCCAAAAAATGGCTGAGCCATAGATGTTGAAAGGAGAAAAGAACTTTCCACCAGAAACAACAGAGAAAGAAGATCTTCCCCAAGAGCTGGCACACCAAATTCAGAAGTGCATGTTTATTAAAGCCATTCTCTTGTATGTCTGTCATAGAAACAATCATGACAGGGACCACGGATTGGCCATTCTGTATGATCAGAGGTGCCTCACCATGTTGTACAGGCTACAACAAGGGCCACGTGACTGCATCCTGTGGATCCTTGTGCACATACACGGCTGTGCTTTCTCCAGCTGCACTCCAGCTGGTGCTGCCACCACCTGAAATAGTCCCTTGACCCCGACCTCCTGCGGCCAAGCACAGAGCTTTGCATTAGCTTTCTGTAACTCAAATACAGTGTATTCATGCAAGTATTTTTGCTTGTTTTGCTGCTGCTGTCTACTTTATTGTTGTTGAGCTTTTCCTCACGTCTAATTCCCACATCACATAGTCACTCAAAAATACAAATTCAGCTCCCTAGTACCTTGTAGAACTGCACTAACCATCTAAAGGCTATTGAGACTGAACGGAAAATGTACCACACATCCTAAGAGAGTTAAAAGATAATTGATATTTCCATCAAATTTTTAAAGCACATATATTTATACCAAAATTAATCACTGCTAAAACAAATCCTAAAAATATGTGAGTAGTTTCTGGTCTGATTTAAAAAGAAAAAGAAAAAAAACAACAGTGACAATAACAATAAAAATGCACCTTACCGCCAGTCAATTCTGACTCATGAGAGGCAGGGAGAAATTAAAAGGTTCTTGAAGAGATAAGTGAAAACCCAGTTGTCTTTAAAATGTCAATCAAAATTTACAGGTAAATTAGGAAAATGTTCATGGAAGTGGTGAAAACATACATTTTTTAGGGCTGAGCCCCAGTGGTGTAAGTGGTTGAGTGCGAGACTGAGGCTCGCGGGCTTGGCGGTTCAAATCCAGTGGCAGCACTGGGTAGCTCCCACAACCACCAGAGGGCAGTGATGCCCTCCCCCCCCAAAAAAAAACAAAAAGCAAACAAAAAAGAAATACACACATTTTTTTAAATTTACAATAAGATGGAAAGCGGGACTTGTATTTAATCAATTGGGTGCTTTGCTAAGAAGATGCGGGAGATGACACCTCCCTCCCGGTTTCTTATTGGATACCAAGTAGGGAAAGGTAAACTTAAAGGCTTTTACATGGAAAGGAGCCATTGCATATTGTACTTTAAAATAAGATTGTTTCTCGTCCTCACACTTTCCAGTTGGCAAATGCAACTTCCTCACTCTCTTGCTATTTTCAAATTGCGAACTCAAAAGATTGACTTTGAAATTTGTGTTTCTAATTATTGAACTGCATTATACTTGTGATTTCTTATTTTATAATTCTAAATGATTGCCATGAGGTATTAATTGCATGTCTTGCTGTGACTTTCAATAAACTATATGAGTTTATTCATGACAAAAATAATTACTTCTCAAAATCAAAAATCCTCCTAGGTCTCTCATTCACGCAATGCTATCCAGTGCATCTCAAATCCTGGTGACACCCCCTTGTAAGTTTCTGGGCTTGTAACTATTGATGGGAATAGGACACCCCATCTTGCTCCCACAGAAAGACAGGCGGCTTCCAATGGCAAATCTCGAGGATCATGGCACCATGAGCAGCATGTGTCATAAATAATGAATAGTGGGAACAGTATTTCAAGTCATCAAGCTTTTAGCTCATTTTTTATGTATCTAAATAGATGTGTGTGGATTTGTGTTTATATACACATGCATGCATCGTATGTATGCCTGAAATGCATGCATGTAAATGAATATTGGATCTGGGTCACGGAAAAATAAATTTTCTTTGTTCAATAATACTAAGGAAAAAAGGATGAAAATTTCCTGGATAAGCTTGTTTTCCTCTGGCTAGCTTACTAATTGAAATCAAGCTGTTTGGAACATGAATCATTCATTAATTAAAGATGCATAGAGTGCAGATAGCTAAGACACACAGCGCCCAGCAGTAGACTTGTTCCCTGCACAGTGGTGTACCATGTTAATTAAATTATTTGTGAAGTGACTTTCCTCCCTGGAGTGCAACTATTCTAGTCTAATCCTGGTCTTGAGCACATTCTTCTAGGAATAATGCAGAAAAAGCAGTAGAACATCCATGTAAGATACATTAAGATAAGGAAAGAAAATATCAAAGCCAATATAATATTAATACAATTTTAATTTTTCTTTGCCAGCATTATATTTGAGTCATCATAGATCTGTTTATGACTTTTAGCCTTAGTAGAAATTCAAAGCTAGTGAAACATAATGTCTAATGTAACTCATTAATAAACTTCAATAATGTAAAACACGATTCTTCAATAAGTGTACTTGGTGCATATGAAAACACAAGAACGAATTTTCTGATTCTGTTTGTTGTTAATATACATATATATACATATATGTGTGTATATATATATAATTTTAGAGGCTGAGACCCAGTGGCATAGTGGTTGAGTGTGGGACTGCGGCCCGCGGGCTTGGCAGTTCAAATCCAGCAGCAGCAAGACTGGGTAGCTCCCACGACCACCAGAGGGCAGTGATCACCTCCCTTCCCCACCCCCCAAAAAAACTTGAATGTATACAATTTTAACTTTTTATGACCACCAACAACAATAACATAAACTGAAACTTGACTATGTCTGGAATTATTCTTTATATTATTTAAATAACAAGATAAACTCATTCCAATCCAGTAAACGCCAACTCATAGTGATCCTCTAGGAAATAATTAAATGGCCCACAAGGTATTCTAGACTGCAAATGTTACAGACACTGGCTGAAAATCTTGTCCCCACCCAGCTGCTGGTGAGTGACCTTTCTGTTAGCACATGAGCAACTGATTACATATTGCACTATCAGAGCTTCGCACCAAAAGGGTACCAGGAGCAATAGTAATATGAAAAAGTGCTTCTTCAATCATAAAGAAAACCAAAAGATTATTTCAGTGTTTTCAGTCACATACTCATATATATATGTATATATATACATATATATATATATTCTGAGTTAACAAAAGTTAACCTGGAAGAAAGATGAGAATGAGAATGTACTTCCTTGAGGAGTTAGTCTTGGAAACTGCAAAGCGAGTTCTAGCTTTTCTTATAGGATAGGTGTTAGAATCTACTGGATGGCAGGATTTTTTTGGAAAGTCAATCAGGACCTAACTGGTGATCAGGTCTTCTCTTAGTTGTACTAGAGAAGAGACTTGAAGCATGCATGAAAGGAGAGGCTAGTGCTCGCTTCAGCAGCACGTATACTAACAAAAGGAAAGAGTCTAAGGATGGAAGGGGGATAAAAGAGAAGTGGTTGTGAATTATATAATTCAGGGGTTCACATTCTTAGAATGCAAGTGATAAGTATCCATTTGTGGAGATCACAATTAAGGTAAAACATGTCTTAGAAAAGCAGGCAGAGTTTAGAAAAGGAAGTTATCAGCAATATTGTAACAGAAAATATATAGTCCACTGACTGCCCGCTATGCAAATCTCAAAACTTGACTTACTGAGTGATGAAAAGTAGCTCCCCCATTGCATTGCAAAAAAAAGAAAAAAAAAGAAAAAGAAAAAGAAAGAAAAGTAACATTGAAGCAGACACAAATTAGAACTGTCCCCAAATCCCAGGTTATGAATATAATTAAGCCAAAGGTACTGTAATACATATCCTATCCACACATATCCTCACCTCTTATGTCTTGGCTCCAATACTGGGTTCTCAGTGTGTCCTCTTTTTCTCTTCTAAGTATAGTTCTCTCCTGGGTTCTTTTATTTATTTTGTATGACTTTGAAAATATAATTGTTCATAACTTGTTCATCTGCGTATGGATTCATTACTAACACCCCTCATTACAATATAATATTTATAAAGATAGCATTTGGTCTTTTGGGTTGTTACATTTTAAAATGGAAATATAGTATTAATTGAATTAGTTAAATTGAAAGATCATAAAAGGCTTATAAATTCAGTTCTAATAACCATTCCTAAACAATAAGTATTAGTTAAGAAGATTTTCAATAGATGAAATATATAGATAAAATATATTTATTTCTACAAATCTACCTATTTGTGTATGTGTGCTCTCCTCTGCTAATCTAATCCAAATATCCTCAGCACCAAATACACAGTGACAAGATGACCTCAGCAAAGTGCCATGTATTGACTTATTCAATTCAGACCTCTTAACACCCACCTTCTGTAGTTGTTGGAAAGTGCCACTTGCTTAAATTTTGAAGGATTTAAGAGTAACTTTCAGGGTCTCTTCTGATTTCATTTTGTGTTTATGTTCCTTTCTTCCTTGGATTTTTATTGATCTTTTGCTTTTTTATGTGTGATGTCACCACACAACTCATCTGGTCTTAAGTCATTAGTGTTCAAAGTTTCAGTTCTATTCTTGAGGTGGTCTCTAAGTTCAGGGTAGGTAGACTGAGAGTCACAGTTTTATTCCCACATACTTATATTAATGTTTTTCACTTCCACTTGAACTTGCATATGACTAATTGGTGATCCACTTCAGTCAATCTCTGATCTTGTTCTGTCTGTTGATATTGAGCTTCTCCATTTTATCACTCCATTTTATCACTCCATTGAATTTCTATGCGTTCATCTTCTAAGGTCCACTCATATCGATACTGTTTATGATATTTTAAAAGATATGTGTAATAAATAAGAAAGATCAACACTTATTTCTGCAAATGCATCTTCAATAAAATTAAGTTAAACAGCTAAAATGAAATTTAATGTTGAAAACCTTTCACTAGGTTTTAATGGGCACAAATGTCTAGCAGATGTGTCAGAGGTTAGAATCATAAAACTTATGCATCCTTTGCTAATATTCCTCCCCTATTGTTTCTTCACTTAGATTATCTAGACATAGCAAAGCCCCTCTATTTCCTAAATACACCATGCAATGTCATGCTTTGAAACATCTAACGTAATCAGTTTATTAAGAGTGGACGCCTAACATCGAACAACACAACTTCAAGCTTCTATAAAAAGAAGGAATATGCAATGGAGATGGCAATGGCATACATATTTCTTTCTAGGAGGGCATCTGCTCTCAGTCTGATTTCTGGAAGCTGCTGTTCTTATCCCAAGAAGATTTCAATGATGCCCCTCCTCCATGCATGGCAAATCATAAGGAAGACAATAAAAGGAGGCAATAGTTCAAAGGAGACATAAAGCAGCAGATCCACATAAAGAGGCAGAAACATTTTTAGGATAATGAATAACGTGACAGAATTCACCAGTGTGCATTTGAGAATCATGCATTAGATAAAATTACATAAAATTAAATTATCTAGTAGTAGCCAAATTATATACACGTATGTATGTATATATGTATATATATTTGAGTTGAGTTCTGATATGGAAAGCAATCATTTTAGTCAATGAAGGGAATGGGAAATGGAGGAGCAGCATAAAATTAAATCATTGTGAAATTAGTATTTGAAAGTAAAAAGGAAGTTCTTAAATTTGGATTTGCCAAATTTGTTTGGATTTGCTTATTTGTTTAGACTAGACAAAGGCATTCAAGCGTCTGGACCATCACAGCTGTGGACCACCACATTGTGAAGAATGAGTGGTCAAAGCCACACAATGGTGTGCACTAGGACCCTGAACACAGACCAAAAGGAAGTTTGGATCAGAAGACGGTATCATGATAAAGGGGGGAAAGCATGAAGCTGTCAAAGATTTCATTTCACTTGGAACCACAATTAGCAGTCATGGAAGCAGCAATTTAGAAATAAAATTATATACAGAGTTTGGCAAATCTGCTATAAAAGAGCTCTTTAAAGTGTTTTAAAAACCAAAGGTCATTTTGAGGGCTAAGACAAGCCTGACCTAAGTCATGGTATTTTCAATAGCCTTATATGTATGGGAAATCTATGCAATAAATAAGAAAGACATGGAAATAATTTATATATTTGAATTATGGTGTCAAGTGAGACATTTAAAAGTGCCAAGGACTGTCAGAAAAATAAACAAGTCTGTCTTGAACAAAGTACAGCCAGCATATATATTCCTTAGAATCAAGGATGGCAGGATTTTGTCTCACATGTTTCAGGCATGCTGTTGGAGAGATTAGTTCCTAGAAAAGTAGAGGGTCCCTGGAAAAGAAGAAGACTGGAAGAGATGCACTGATGTGGGGCTGCACCGCGGGGCTCCAGCACAGTGGCAGTCGTGAGTGTGGCGCCGGGCCAGGCTGTGATGCATTTGGTTGTATCAAAGGTCCACGATGAAGATAATCAATGAATTTGAACTATTGTGCTGGCAAAGAACACTGAAAATTCCTCTGGAGAAAGTACAAGCAGAAAGCTCCTTAGAGTCAAGGATGGCAAAACTTGGATGAAAATACTTTGGACATGCTCTCGGGAGATTTCAGTGCCTAGAGAAGGACACCAAGCTTTGTAAAGGGAAAAGACAGCAAAAAGGAGGCAAGTCCTTTGATAGGCTGTATTGACAACAGGGGTCGCATTGATGGACTCAAGCAGAAGGACCACTGCGAGCATGGCACAGGACAGGAAGAGTTTCATTCAGTTGTATGCAAAGTCATGCTGACCTTGCTTTGTGTGTGCCAACATGGTGTCTCTAAGAAGCGTTGGTGGGAGTTTAGCTGGTCAGGGTTGTTGTAGCTTGATGATCTCCCTGGGAGGTGAGACTGAGATAAATCAATCTCTCTCTCCCTCCCTTCCTCCCCCACTCCCCTTCTCTCTCTCTGCCTTCACCTTCCTTCTGGTGAGGCACTCTGGGACCAGCAAGAGTCCTATGATGTTTTCGCCTCCATTGGAACTATACTCCGCACCCACTGGCCTGTGATCTTCCTGCATCCCACATCATTGTATGTGGCTGCATGAGTCAGAAGAGGGACTTCTGGACTAGTATCAGACTAAAGAACTAGAGTTGGGACGGCTTTGATCTTTTCTTGACATACAATTACCTCTTCATAGAAAGCTCTTTCTTACACATATGTGAGAAATCTCTTGATTTCTTTCTCTTGTCCACCTGATCTCATACAGTCATTATGTAGAAGACTCCAGAAATTGATGCAATGTCAGTTGAAAAGTTTCCACATACTGCTGAAATACTGGAAGCACTTACTCATCTATGTCAGGCATTTTGGAACACAGTTGCTTGGCCAAGCGACTGGAAGAGATGCAAATGTGTATTCATTCTAAAGAAAAGGTGACCCAACAGAATGAGCAAATTATAGAACAATATAATTGACAGACCATTCAATTAAAATTGTGATGAAGACCGGCTGAGCCCCGGTGGTGTAAGTGGTTGAGTGCGGAACTGCGACCCACGGGCTTGGTGCTTCAAATCCAGTGGTGGCTCTCAGGAGTAGTGCTGGGTAGTTCCCACAACCATCACAAACAAAAAATTGTGATGAAGATCATCCAATACAGATGCAGCAGCAAATTGACAGGGAGCTGTCAGAGCTTCAGGCCAGACTCAGAAGAGGATACAGAACAAGGATGTCATTGCTGATGTCAGATGCATCTTGGCTTACAGCAGAGAATACTAGAAAGATAGTAGAATGCCTACTAACCGAAGGCATTCAATGATGTGGATCATAACAAACCATGGAAACACTTGAGAAGAATGGGAATTCCAGAAGACCCCAGGAAAACATATTATGCAGAACCTCTACATGCATCACAGGCAGTGGAGGGAATAAAACAGGGAATGGCACATGATTTAATAACAGGAAAAGTGCACAATAGGGTTGTATCCTCTCATCATAGTTATTCAATCTATATGGTGAGCAAACAATCAGAGATGCTGGATTATCTGAAAAATAGTGTGGCATTGAGATTGGGGAAGGTTTATCACAATGTGTGATATGCAGATGACACAACCTTGCTTGGAAATAAGGAGGTTAAAGCATTTGCTGATAAAGATGAAGGATGGCTGCCTTGAGGACGGAGTAATACTCCATGCAAGAAGTTCAAAATCATCACAATCAGAACAATAGGTAAAATCATGATAAATGGAGAAAAGATGGAAGTTGTCAAGGATTCCATCTGACTTAGATACACAATTAATACTCATGGAAGGAGTAGACAAGATATCATTTTCTAGATTAGAATACTAAGAAAATTTATGTCTGCAATTTTGCTTTGTTCTAAAAAGTTTCTTACATTTAGCCCAATTACATAAATAAGCAGTAAGTGGCAAAACATCCAAATAAGAAAAACATATTTTTTCTCCCTTACTAGTAAACTATAATATATTTCAGGGTAACTCTAAAACAAATATAAATAGTAACTTCTTTCACGATCTATTTCAACTGTATATTTTCCCAACTTTAAATACTGTCATGCAGTAAGAGATGCTATGTTGTTCATGCACGACTCCCAACACCCTCAACAAAAGTCCTATCCACAGGACTGACAGTGCTGCGTCTATGAGCTCAAACCTAAGGATAATCGAGAAGCTGGTACTGTACAGGGCAGGGTTTTATCTGTTGTACACAGGGTCGCTATGAGCCAGAACCGACTCACAATGCCTAACAACAGTGACAACAGGAGACAAGACTGTCCCGGGTGTACCTAATAACAATATTAACAGCATGAATTTTGTGCTAGTTTCTCTTTTGGTTATTAGTCTTCAAAAGTTCTCAGCTAAAAAAAAAAATAGCTCATGGTATACACTAAATACTGTTCATCTAATTATCCTTGTCATCTGGATAACAAAGAAGTGTAGAGATAATTCTTCTCATAAAACATTTATGATGAACCTAAACATTAAATTGCTAAAATTCAATAATTTCCCATTGAAAGCAACTTAAAATTCAAATCAGACAAAATGTAAGAATTATTTGTGCTTAATTTTAGTTTAGTACTTTGTAAATTCTAAGACCTACTTGCATTAAATCATTAGTTTTTCATATCTTAGTGTATATTATGCCAAATCCAAAGTCTTTAATAACATTTGATAACTAATATGTAGCAATTACAAGCCTATAGTTTATCTTCTGAAATTTCTTTTAGCTTTAATGACTTTATCTAAAATAGATACTGAATTCATAAATATTCTTTATGACTCCTTTTTATATGTTACTAAATTAATATACAAAAGTACATGAATAGATTTTCTGAATCAAATATATTCACAAAATAGATGTCTAGTATGAGTCATTTTCTATTTATCCACTTTGAAATATAATTCTCTTCAATCAATTATCATAAAAGCAAAGTAACATTAGCATAAATACTTCTTGTTTTTTATTATAAATTCAAAATATTTTATCTTTTAGACTATTACCAGGTGATATAATGCTTGCTCTTTAAAGAAAAGAAAATGTGCCATTAAATGAGCTAGTGAAATATTGGTAATAATCATAGTACACAAATGTGGTTTATTTGCATTTTACAAGCAGGCAGGAGATACCTCAAACTCCCTGAAAGCCTTAGGAATGGTAGAAATAAGAAACATGCCCCACTGGCATCAACCATTCTATGGGTTCTATGTGATTGAATATGTGATTGAAACACACTGTGTTGACAAAGTGGAAACACAGTGTTTACAAACAAAATGCATTGCCATTTCTGGAAAACAGTAACAGATTCCCAGATAAGAAATCCTTATGCCTCCCCAAATTACTCGTGGCAATTCTTCTATCTATGGGAAGGCATGCTATGGTTCGTCAGATGCTCTGCATTGTCACTGTGTTCCTCTTCTGATGGACCTGGCTGGGCTGCACCTCACCAACACAGTTCCATGACACTTCTGTGCCTCTGTTGCTGGATTCTGGCCACCATGCAACCTTGAACTCTACTGCCCAAAGTGAAGTATTTTGCAACCCCTGTCACACGCAGACATTGCTCTGCACTAGCAAGTACTGCATATTTTCAGCCCCTACCTCCACTTCCAATACCTACCCCCATAATGAATTCCACCCTCCCACCCCATGGGCCTTGGAGGTTTACCGTCACTGTCTCCTGCTGTCTTCAGTTTTCCCTTTCCTCTGGTTTTATGAGTATCTCCAAGCAGGGAGTCCAAGTGTTTGGCCAAAAGCTATGTTCCCTCAAGGCACATCGTTTTCTTGGTAGTGAGGTCCACCTCAGTCTCTTTGGGAGTTGACTTTTATAAACTTAGGAGCATAGCAAAAATGACCAATCCCCCTGAAGCTTTATTTATATGGTGTACTGGCCAATCACCTTATAAGAGTATGATTAGAAAAGTAATACAGAATAGTCCTTTGCACTGAATTATCATAGGGATAGTGTTCGGAACTTTTTAAATTCATTTGACTTTGTCCTATAGGGACTTTATAAGGATCCCTGGTGGTGATGTTGGTTCAGGGTTAGCCTGCAAATCTCAAAGCTAGAGTTCATAACCATCAGCTGTTCCACTCAAGAAAAGGTTATCTGTTCCCATGGAGAATTACAGCCCCAGAAACTAGATGTGTGTGTATGGGTGTGTAGGTATAGGTGTGTGTACATGTGTGTATAGGTATATATGTTATATCCTACATAGTGTGCATGTGTATGTGTGTGTGTGTGCATATATATATATATATATATATATATATCATCCGCAGTGTTTTCTTGTGGACAATAGAGTTGGCGTCAATATGTTGTCAATATGTTGGCGTCAACTCAATGGCACTGGGAAATACATTTTACCAGGTTACTTAATATAATGCAGAGTGTATAAAACTATACACTTTTAAACCCATAATAGCTGATTTTTTTTAACTTTTCAAGATGATTAAGTCTTAATATTGCTTTCTTGAAGCTGTCTCTTCCTGCAGTGCTTATAATTTACATATATTTTATTTCTGTTTTTATTTATTTTCATAGTTTTAGGAGCTTTGTTCCAGCAACTGTAGATGGCGCCATTCCATTTTGCAAAGCACCACATCAAATCACCATGGCACTATGTAGACTTGAAGAAAGAGCTTATATTTTAATGACCAAAACTCAAAAGGTTAAAACCAAACCTATTAATGTCTAGTTAATTCTGACTCATAGTGTCCCTCCCAGACAGATTAGAATTTTTGTATGCTGCACACTCTACAGAAGCAAAAATAAATTAACAGAGGTTAGATATAATCTTCTCCTTCACTCTCTGCCTTTTTCCTGGCCCTATCATAAGTCCCTATTGATGTAGTCATAGTAGATGGCTTAAGAATGGAATTGGATAGTGTGGTTGAATACAAAATTTCCATTGGATAGTTTTTATGTGGATCTATGGATAGATATAACATTTTGTATGAGGATATATATATCCACACATAGCTCTAATGTATGGAAATATTCTGTTATATTTAAATTCCATTTTCCCATGAATTTTGGAATCCACCTCATATACACATAGTCATGCGTCATTTAACATCCATAAAACAGATGTCATGTGAAATAGGATTTTATGAGGTTTGGTCATTGTGCAAACACTATATCATATGGTCTGGTCCTGCTTTTTCTTAACGCACCTTGAACAAGATTTATATATGAAGCGTGATGGTCAACATGCTAAAGGGATTGGCTCTTGCGTTTGATCCTCATTCTATTTCAATAGCAACGTCTCCATGTCTGATATAGTTCCCTCTCATATTTTTCTTAGTCTTGTAGATCTCAGTGGACCTAGTTCTCTATCTGATTGGAAAACACTTCCTTTGCTTTTGAAGTCATAATTATTAAGTGCACCTTTCCTAAATCACAAGCATTCTGATTCTCCACATTGATGTTGTTTCATAATTTCTTATTTCACTTCCAAATTCATATTTCTTTATTTTTTGATGCTGCTCTCACTAGCTGGCCTATTTAAGAAAGGTGATGTACTTCACAGCCATAATGTAGAAAGAAAATTATTTAAAAGAGACAGCACCACAATATGAGGTTTGTGAATGAAGAAGTCACACAATACAGGGGGTTGAAAGTTGTTCTTACCCAAGTTGAAGTAGAAATTGTTTACAGTAAATTTTATATATTAAAATTACAGTACACACATAAGGCAGTAGCACAGGTATTTACTATGACTATGAAGATATATGTATTAGTGGTTATGTATGTACCATTATACACCTGACAATGCAATCCTGAGATACACTCGCTGTACATGGGACGTTACTGAGTTTGCAATATCCAGTTCTTAAATCAAAATTTCTACTGGTAACTATTGTCTGTAGAAAGAAGAAGTGAAATTATCCTTATTTAGACAAGACAAGACATGATTCTATATATTGAACCCAACAGTTCCATAATAGGAGTGCTTGAAGTAATAGAGGAATATGGTCGAGTGGCAGGATACAAGATCAACCAAAAGAAGTCAATTGGATTTCTATATATATTGGGTAAGATCACAGAAGAGGTGATCAAGAAGGTAGTATCCATCACAATAGCTGAGAATAAATTAAGATACCTAGGGATACACCAAACCAAAAATTCTCAAAAAACAAAAGATCTGTGTGAGGAAAACTACAGAATGCTATCACAAGATCCTGAATGAGACCTTCACAAGTAGAAGAATATCCCATGCTCATGAATTGGAAGACTTGGTATTATAAAGATGTCAATTCTACCCAAGGTACTATATAAATTCAATGCAATCCCAAAAGAAATGGAAAAACTGAATACCAAATTCATACAGACAAGGGGAACAGCTAGAATTAACAAAGAACTTCTCAAGAAGAATGCAGCTAGAGAACTTGTATTACTTGACTTGAAAACTTATCATATGCCATAGTTGTCAAAACATAATGATGCTGTTATAATGATAGAAACATGAACCAATGGACAAGAACAGAAAGTCCAGAAAAAAATCAGTAGAATGCAGACAACTGATCTTTGATAAGGACCCCAAAAACATCATATGAGAAGTGGATGCCCTCTTTAATAAATGATGCTAGAAAAAAACTGGTTATCTACCTGCAGAAAAGTGAAGCAAGACCCTTTCCATACACAAGAACATATCCAAGGTCAATCACAGACCTCGAGATAAAACCCCACACTATTACGGTCATCAAGAATATTAGGATAAACCTAAGAACCATGGTCGCAGGAATATGTGGGTCCCAGAAATGAAGAAGGATAAACACTGAGAGGAAGCTAAAATAGATAAGTTGGACATACTAAAGATAAAACACCTATGTATGTTGAAAGACTTCAACTAGAGTAATAAGAGTCCACAGACTGGGAAAATATGTTTAGTGATGACATACCACACACAGGACTTAATCCTAACCTCTAGAGAATTCTGCAAGCCTGTATTAAGAAAAACATGAATTGCAGACTGAGTATGTGGGCAAAAGACCTGAACTGAAGCTTCACAAAGAAGGAAATCTGAGTAGCCAATAAACATATCAGAAAATTCTTCTGATCATTAGCCACCTTGGAATTGTAAATTGAAACAAGAATGAGACACAACCTCACACCATCAAAGATAGCCAAACGCAAAAAGTCAGAAAGTAACAAGTGTTGGAGGGGTGTGATGAGATAAGGACTCTCATCTACTTCTGGAGGTCTTGTAGATACATACAGCCACTGTGTAAAATGATTTGGAAATATCCAAAACAGATGGAATTAGGATTACCAACAGTTCATAGCAAGGATTGCAAGGACTAGTCCCAGCTCAAGATATGAAATGCCTGCCCTAGATGACAATGCTACTGAGTACAGCACTGAATATACAGTTCAGTGAGTATGGCCAGTCTGACCTACCCACATGGACGCAATCCAATAGGGAGTACAACAGACCAACCCTGAGAGCAAAGCCACAAAGTCCCAGAGGAGTCCTAAAAGATATGTATAAATGTAAATATATAAAGATAGGTATTTTTGTCTATGTGTGTATCTGCATATACATATGTGTATACAGTGTATATCACATACACACACATATATAAATACATTATGAAAGCAGATGAATTTTGGGCCTCTACTTAAATCTTACCTCAAAACAAGAGTGGTTTGTTCTAAAAATGTGGTAATACATGATGTTCATCTTCCTGACACTATCGTTGAGGCCAAAATGTGTGCATAAGCAAATGCTCTGAAGAAAGATAATGGTGCCCAGCTATTAAAAGACATAGTGTCTGAGGTCTTAAAGATTTGAAATTAAACAAGTGTCCTTGTAGCAGAAAGTAACAAAGACCACATGGGAAAAACATACCAGCCTATGTGAACATTAAGTGTTGACAGATAAAAGTATCAGAAATTCAAAAACAAGCAATCAAATTGAAGTGAAGGAGCATGGACAAAGTGGAGGTCCAAAACACACCTGTAAGATATTGTAGAGTTCCTCACAGAAAGGCCACATGGATGATATATTCATGGTGCAGTATAGCATATAACATATAACTATGCTCTAGTTCTTTAATGTCCCCTCCCCTTATTATCATGGTCTTGGTTTTACCTTATTAATCTTGTTATACCTTCCTATGTTCATTTACATAATTAAGATCATTTGCTGCATGAAATATAAGCTAGATAAACCTTCAGAATAGTAACAAAAGCAATGTGTCACTGAAGGCATTGGAAGAGGGGGGTGGAAGTGATAGCATTAATGAGTGTATAACCCAATTTGAGGGGAACAAATAACAGAATTGTAGGTGAACAAATACAGGGGAACATACAGGGGAAAATTTAAAAATTTTTTTAAATAATAATTTTTAAATTTTTTAAAATAATAATATATAATAAGTGTTTTGGGGGCTGATAGGTTTGGTGAGGAAGGGGATAAAGGGGAGCTGGTATCAAAGAGTTCAACAAGAGAGAAAATGTTTTGAAAATGATGGCAGTAGCAATTATACAACTATGCTTGGTCTAATTGAATTATGGATTATTATAATATCTGCAAGAGCTCCCAATAAAATGATTTTTTAAATCTACCTCTATTATAACTTTGTAAGAGAAAGATAAGATTATCTGCTTCTATGATGATTTAGCCTTATATGACCATGGATGTAAATGTGGTCCAAGGTGACCAAATGGATGTTATGTTGTGCATAACTATATGTACATATGCATATAGGGGATTCATGATGTTTGGGAGAAATGTTCATTTTGCACTAAGAAGTTATCAACTTCTCTTGTAATGATTTATAGCTTAGAAACCATAAATAGCAATATTCTCAAAATAAGTGATACTACCCCCCCCCCTATGGGCACTAGAACAATCCAAGAAGGTTCAAAAAACAAGACCAATACTTTATCCTGAAATGGGAACTATATAGCACAATTGGAAACCATATACTTTTTAATTGCCAGTGGGCACTGAGTCATTTTTTTTCTGAGTAGCAATCAATAAGCCAGATAAATTTGGGGACTTATGATATACAGCATCACTGTTAGTTGGAATTGACTCAATGTCAGTAGATAGTGAAGCTTGTGGAGGGGGGATGGGGGTTTATTAGCTTATTTCATCTGAGGGCTTGTGGGGAAAAGATCAGTAGTAAATAATTATTTTAATATTCATCATGAGTAGCAAAAACACGAGACCCTTTTTGCAGAGGTTACCCTATTCATAACAGTCATAAAGTTACAGTTATGAAGTAGCAACAAAAATAATTTATGGTTGGGGGTCACCATAACATGAAGAACTGTATTAAAGGGTCATAGCATTTGGAAGGTTGAGAACCACTGCTAAGTGCTGTGTTAGTCTGGGTAGACTAGAGGAACAAATTTCATAGACATGCATATGGATATACGGAAAGAGTTTATATACAAAAGGGATGCAACACTGAGAAAGCATCCCAACCTAATCCAGTTCAAAGTCATAAATCCGAGATAAGCCCATAAGCCCAATACCAGTCTATAATGTCTACTTCCAACTCATGAAGTCACAGGTCAGTGGGTGCAGAATTCCGGTGCTGGCAGGGATCTCCCCATGGCTCCTCACTTCCAGGGCTCGGGGTTCATCAACAGCATGCAGTGGTGGCAGGAGCAACTCATTGCTGGCAGGGGTCTCCATGTGACCTCTCCAGCTTCAGAGGTCTGGCTCTAGCAGGGCCAAGCCATGTGGCTTCTCTGGCTCTTCGGACGCTGCCATCTTATCTTGTCCATGATTAATCATCTCTGAAACTAACTCCCAACAATTGGGAACATAGCTTCTCAGCTCTACCAGTGAAATATCGCAAGATTTCCCAGACATATCAGGAGAAAGCCATGCCCACATGGAGGCTTCATTGGCTATTTAATGGCTATCTCCAGATTAACAGGCTAGTAGTTTCAATGTTGGTTTGATCTCCTACATGTTTATTGTCTACACCCCAATTATTTCAGAATTATTTTCATATATATTCCTCTTGTAACTTTCTTTGATTTATCATAATGTGTTGTACATATGAATAGCACTCCATAAATATTTACTGCTTTATGTTTCTTGCCATTTTAGTGGAACTAAAGGCTGTCACTTGTACAGTGGATAGTTTGAAAGCATCTAGCCCAGGTCCTGGCTCTGCTGTTTTCCAGTTATAACACATGAGGTTAGTTACCTAGTATCTGGGTGCATTTTCATCTTCATCAAATGGTCCTCACTCTTACTGACCCAATTTATCCTTTCTCATATTTTGTCTCCTATTGTCTGAGCTCACCACATCTCCTTATACTACATGTCACACCAGTTTCCTTCCCAAGGTAAGTGGTAAGCATGAGGCTAATAGCACAGCCTGCTTGTTCTGGCTATGTTGATAATCAAAGACTGAACCAGCACTAAGATGCATTCACGCAAGAGCTAAGGAGGAGGCTGTGTTCCTCCCCACATTTTCAGACATAGAGTTCATGTTTGTGGCTAGGGTTCTAAAGCCCTTTGGGGGGACATTTAAATAGTTATACTCCAGAGAACTCTCAGATCATTCCTTTTCTCTTTCTATCCTCAAGAAGTATTTTGAGGCCTTCCACAAAGAAAGAGGGGATTAATGTGAAAAATCTGCTCTGTATCTGAGCAAACTCCTCAGCAGTCAACCATGGTCAGTGCAGTAAGAACACCTACCAAAGGGGCTTCTCCCCTTCCTTCTGTGTACCTTATTGCTTTTCCCTTTGGTGACTTAGAATCCCAACTCTCAATAAGTACTTAATAACTGAGATCTCCCTCAGACTCTTTTCAAAGACTCAGGTCAGGCCTGCTCAAATTGGGTTACTGTGAGAACTAACAGAAAAGTTTCTGCAAAGTAAATACTATACTTAAAACAAAAACTATAATTACATAAGAAATTCATGCAAATCACATTTTAGTTTTTACACACACACACAGAGACACCCACATACAGAAACTCACACACACACACACACACACTTATGGAGCACTGGGGCCATAATGAGGTATGTGCTAGGAAACTAATTGAAAAGTTGGCACTTCCAAACCACCAGCCCCTCTGCGGGAGAAAGATGACGCTGTTTACACTTGTCAAGATGAATGATTCTGGAAACACCAGGAGGCAGTTCTATCCTATCCTAAATGGTCTCAGTTAGTTTGAACTGACTTAACTGACTTGACAGCATTGAATCTGGTTTTGAACATGTATGCCTGCATGTATACATACATTCATATACATACATGCTTGTTCATAGGTATATGATATATAAATCCACATATATAAATTTATGGTAAGCAGAGGGTGTAGCCTAAAGCATATTTTATTTGGATATAAAAGTGTATTGAAAATAAAACTTTTTCTAATTTATCCTTAGATAGCCTTTTTATAAGTGAGAAAATATTTTTACTTGATCTACTTTTTTTCAAGTCCAGTAACTAACACCTTTTAATTGCTGTCATTATATAATTTTCACTACCTTAATGAATTTTCTTTTCTATTTCTTATTTCTTCCAATTGTTATGATACTATATCTGGATGCAATCATAATATTGAAATGTCTGATTCTGATTATGTTTTCCAACATTTACCAGTTTAACACCTTGTAAATAAAATTGTTTTGTTGAAAATAAAAGACCAAACCAGAAGTCAAAAGTTCTGGGAGTTGCTTTACAATTCTAATGGTGGCAAAGTGGACTCCACACAGGGCTGCTCATGGCAATGTCAGCAGTTTGAAAGTACCAGTCACTCTGAGGAGGAGGAAATATGAGGCTAACTCCTTGAAAATGTAGAGTGCAGGCTGAGCCCCGGTGGCATAAGTGGTTGATTGTGGGGCTGTGGCCCGCAGGCTTGGTGGTTCAAATTCAGTGGCAGCTCTCAGGAGCAGCGCTGGGTAGGTCCCACGACCACCAGAAAATTATTTTTTGCCCCCCCCCCCAAATGAACAAAAACAAAAACAAAAACAAAATGTATGGTCTGGGACATTCATAGAGACAGTTTTGAATGGTCCTTCAGGGTCACTATGAGTCTGAATTGGTTCTATGACAGTCAATTTGACAGCTTTCTAAGTGGGTAACTTGGGACTAGTCTTCAGGTCTAAAGCATTTTAATTTAATTGTAAAATGTTTCACATGCATACACATGCCTATTGTATATCCTAACAAATGTACCTCTGTGTAGATTATTCATTGGGATATTGCCCTGTCACCAAATAGATTTTGTTCTTTCACTGGGAAATGTACTCACAATATTATTCCTCAAGCTATCTGTCAAGAAGCAACCATTCACTGTGTACTGAAAGGTCTGGGCATCTAATGGCAAGCAAAACATGGCACCAGCTATCAGGGCAAGATTGCTTACATTATCTGTTGGATCACTGATACTCATGTTTGCGTCCTGCTCCTTGCCCTGGAGACTCAAGTGTGTCCCTTAAGGCAACTCTTAACATTGCTGGCCTCTGAGCAAACCCCCTTAGTAGACTGGGATGCACCTGGTACTGCGCTTTGACCAGTCCTCACACTGTGACTTGATGCCTTGGCTGGGATCCAGGTAGCCCAAGCAGTTCAAAGAAGCATGGTTTCTCACTCCTGTCCCACATGCAGCTGCCTCAAGTGTGCAGCTCATCCTTATCAAGTCGTGCTGATTTCTCTCAGTCTCAGTTTTGTTACAATTTGACTCTGGAGACCTTTCAAATATAACTCTCTGTAGTATTTCTCCAGTAGATAAAAGCGTCGAATTGTATAGTTTCGAAATGATTTCTTGCAAGGCATGTCAGTGGCCATCAGAGTATTAGATCCAGAGAAATCCTTATCAGTATATGTTGAGACCTAAACTTGTTCTTCTGACATCTGGAGTATGATAATTTCTAGATTCAGAGATGACCAGCAACTTGAAATCTAAATCAGACTTGCAGGGGTGGGGTATCAAGAAAGAGCTTAGTAGTTTAAGAAAACTGAAAATAATCCAATAAGGATGAACATCTGGAATCAACTTGAACTGCACTTTATTATTTTAAAATTCAAACAAATGGTATTTGGGGCATTGTTCTGCAAATTCCCAAATAAAAGCATTACTTGTTACTTGTTTTCTCAAGAGAATCAATTCTTAAAAATAAGTTTCAGATTTCAGCTCTTTTATAATACAGGAGTAGTATATTTTTAAGTAGTAGTTTTAATATTTCATAAATGTTCACATATATTTTGTGCATGTGAGCACCTACATGCATGTTATTTTTAGCACATCGAAGCATGCAATACTCAAATGCTTAGCATTCTGTAATCAAAGATTATTGTAATGCTTATCAACATAATCCAGAATTGTTCTTCACTCTTTTGTGTCACCCTTGGATTCTAAACTCTTTATGGGTAGCCAGAGCTATAGGTATTCAACATCTTATTTCCCCCAAACTACTAAGTTAAAATGGCTGGCCAGTAGCTGGTAAAACTGGATGTACATGTACTCTATCACCCCGAAAAATCACTCCCAGTACCATATCCACCAGAAGTGCATACATATGTCCACTGATGGATTTGCCTGTGAATCTTCCTAGCTATATAATGCACAGTAAATGCTTTCAGTGTGAACTTGTGTGCATTATTCATGACCTGTATCATTAATACTCTACATCTATAGATCTTGTATACTATTCTTAATTGGATGACATCTTAGTTTTGCTTGTTTCTAATGGTAAACTGAGAGGGGCAGACGGGTAAGCACTCAGAGTAGATTGAGTGTTTACTTATGACAATAGTAGTTTATAACAGTGCTTACTCACGAAGGCTCAACCTGTCAGAGATGACCCAACAGCAAGTAACAGCCATAACAAAAATGATGAATCATTTTGAAAGTTGCCATTGTGTCGATCCTAGGCCATACTGCTTTTTATTTATGCAGAGGAGGCCTAAGGTCCAGAGGAAGCCAAGAGGAGTCATCAACCAAGCCCAATTCCATAGGACTTTCAAGGCTGTGACCATTGGGAAATAGATGACCAGGGCTTCCTTTAAACTTAACCAAGGATTGATTGAAATCACCAAACTTTCCGTTAGTAGTAGAATTGTAGATTGTGTGGGTCACCTCCAGACACTCTGATGCTGGTAAATGCATTCCTCTATTTCTTTAACATTGAAGTGAAATCAATTTAAAAGGTGTTTATTTGAAACGTTTGGTGTTATCCAGACAATATTTTAGCTACAATAATAATAATTGAGTGAAGATATTCAGACTGAAGTTGCCTTCAAAACAAAAGCATAGACATCTTTTGTTACCTCACCCTTCACAGGCGGAGGACCTATTTGTTAAAAGCAGACTTGGCTAAGTAAAATGTATGCTTGTAACAACAATTTTGATGCCCGGTATTCAGTGTGAAATAGATATTCCTGATAGCATTCGGGGGGAGGAGGAGGGCAATGACAACAAACAAGTGTATAGCTTCAGTTGTGAAAAATAACTCCCCACAAACAAACATAGTACAACTTCTGTTTATTTCCTGCCTTAAGTTCAAACCACGACAGCATCAATCCTTGAATTCCTTGATGACATGTCATAGTAACCCTCAAATGGATATTTGCAGTGGAAGTTGCTGTGGGTCAGCAAGTATGAAGCAAGAACAAGTCGGTGAGCTCTGACTTCTTCTGCGTACAAAGATATCACAGGTTCTGCCCCCTCTTGCCTCGCCAAACCTTTTTAAAGTTTTCCATTCAGTCAAAATGCATGGGCCATTTAATAAAAAAAAATCTTCATAAACTTGAGGAGACTCCTTTTACTGCTGTTAACATAACCCAGGCCCATCTTCTAATTATTTCAATTAGACATTTCATGTAACCTAGCACATATACATAAAAAGTTAGCCAGTCATGAGTGTACAACGTGATGAACTTTCACCATGGGGGAACAGTGGGAAGATTCCTGGTGACTCTCACTCAAATCACGAAATAGACCGTAGCCATACCCCAGGAAGGCACTGTCATTCTCCCTTATAGTAAATAAGGTCTCAGAGGTAACCATTATCCTGTACTGATTTTCATAATCATAGGCTAAATTGGCTGGGGTGTTTTTAACTTTAGGAAAATTGTATTATTCAGGATGCTTTGTTTGTGTCAGATTTGTCATGCTCAGCATCGTGCTATCCATTGACATCATTTCTATCTGTAAGTCATCTGTTTTATTTTCTGTATAACATTTAGATATTTCATGAAAGATATATATTGGAAAGATAATAAATGTCATTAGAAATTAGGCAAATGAAAATTAAAAGCACAAGTACTATACAGGTACTAAACTAAATGCATTAAAATACAAAGGCTAATCATATCAAGTATTGGTGAGGATATAGAGTAAGTTAGATGTTCACATATTTCTATAAAGTAAGATGACACAACCACTTTGGAAAACATTTTGGCAGATACTTAAAAAGGTTAGCTTCTCATGCCATATAGTCCATCTCTCATAATTTACCCAAAAGCAATGAAAGCACATGATCATAGAAAGACTAGTGCAAAAATATTCATAGAAGCTTTCATTGCAATAGCCCTAAAGTGGAAACAAACCAAATATACATCAACAGGTCAATAAACAAACAAATTGCTGTCTTGTAATGAAGTATGATTTTAAAAACCTGCTATATGCTATAAAAATCTCAACAAAACTGTGTTGAATTTACAAAGTAAGATAACAGTGAAATACCCAGTTTTACTTATATCAAAGTCTTTAAAATGACTATTGAACTATATTAGAAGGAGATCAGAAGTTGCTTCTTAACCTGGACATTACAATGAGGAACTTCAATAGCAATGACGAAAAGACAAAAGTTTTGGGGTGATGGGTATACTCCTCTTCATATCATGTTGGTGATTTCACAGGTGTCTAACTATATTCGGGCTTAGCAAGCTGCGTTAGTCCAAACTGACTAGAGAAACAAATGCACAGACACTCACTCATATGTGTATAGGAAAAAAATTTTAGGGCTGAGCCCCAGTGATGTAGTGGTTGAGTGCGGGATGGCGGCCAACAGGGTTGGCGGTTCAAATGCAGCAGCAGCTCTCCAGGAGCAAGGCTGGGTCTCCTACTCACACCAGGGGACAGTGATGCCCCCCCAAAAATTTATATTAAAGAGCACATCCCAGCCTAATGCAGACAAGTCCATAAGGCTGGCCAGCCCCAAAGTCTGATACTAGTTCATTAATTCCTCTTCAGACTCACGCAATACTTGCAATCATGCTAAATACAGGAAGATCATTAGGCTAGTAGGTAGAAGGTCTTATGGGTACAACGGCAGTGGAAGCAACTCAATGCTGGCATGGATCTCCACATGTCTCCTTCATCTTTTTGAGTGCCTCAACAGATGAACAGGGAAGACAGAGAGAGTGTATGCCTCACTGGGAGGAAGACAAGCGTTCCCAGAATCCTCAGGAAAAAACCATATTCCGACAGAGGCACCATTAGCTATCACCTGATTGACAGGCTAGATACTACCCCTTTTCTCAAGTTGATAGGTGATTAAGTAACTACTACACATGTATATCCTTAAAGTTATACAGTTTGCTATTTGACAATTAAATTAATATTGATGACAAAATTATTTCCTCAATAATTTAATGCATGAGTTGCTTATCAATAACTGTATTCATAATGAAGTAATGAACTAATTCATAATGAACTAATACTCTCCTCCCTAATTCTCTTAAATTTTACTTTGTGCTGCATATATTTTTGTTTTGTTTTGATTTGTTTTTTTAGGAGGGGGCATCACTACTCTCTGGTGGTCGTGGAAGCTACCTAGCCTTGCTCCTGGAGAGCTGCTGCTGTCCTTATATTTTTACATAAATAAGTCATGTATACAGCTGAGTGTGGAATTGCTATACTTTGGAACAGACCAAATACTAATAAGCAAGCTTAAAGATGTTTACATTTCTGCTACTCATTAAATACTGTACTATTAATACCTATCTATATAGAAATAAACAAAGAGTTCTTCTCTCCAAAATGCAGAATTCTAATGTAAAGAAGCCTGTCTTTCTGCTATGATCATTGTAATGTATGATGCAAAGGTAGTGTTGGAGATGTATATTTTGCGGGCATTTTATAAGGTGAGCATGTATCAGTTGATCTTTTTGGATTATGTACAAAAGGGGAGACTTGGGGTTGGGATCAAAGAGAGATAATCGGAAAAGTGCATTTGAAGGAGAAAGTATCATTTAAAATGGTTATGGTATGTGCGACATTGAGGTGTGGAGAGAACCATGTACCTGGCATGAAAGAACAAAAATCATATCATTATGTGCCCACCCTCCCAACATGATCGCTGAGTACAAAAGGGTGCAGTGGCAGATTGAGCGAAGGAAGCCAATGGCGCCCAGCCACCAAAAAATGAAGTATCTGGGACCTTAAAGACTTGAAGTTGAACAAGTGACCATGTAGCGCAGAAGCAACAAAGCCCACATGGAAGAAACCAGCCTGTGTGATCACGAGGGGTACAGGGGAGCAGATATCAAATGTCAAAGAACAAGAATCACATCAATATGGATGAGAGCAGGGTGGGGATGCAAGGCCCACTTGTGGGCAATCTGACATCCCCGAATGGGTGAGGAGAGATGTCAGGAAGTGTAAGATATGGCAAAATAATACAAAGCATTGAGGGTTGGTGGCGAACAAGGTTGGAGGGAAAAGATGAGAGGCTGATGTCAAGGGTTCAATTGGAAAAACAGGTATTTGAAGAATCATGACAGCAGCAGGTATGCAAAGGTGCTTGGCACAGTACATGTATGTATGGATTGTGATAAGCGATATATGAGCCTCCAAAAAGTGATTTGAAAATTAAAATAAATACATAAAAAGAAAATTGAGCTTTACCTGGAAGACTGAGTAAAACCAGTCTTCTGTTACAGACCAAGGAGAGAGAATTAGCAAATGGAGTATGAAAAATAAACCAAAGGATTCAGAGCTGAATAAACAGAAGGAAAGAGAGAAAGAGATGTATTACAATGAGAAAATGGGGAAATTCACTCAATGCCAATTACTTTAAGTTTGACTCTTAAAAGTGCATTGTTATCATGCTACTAAAATGGGAATTAGCTTCAAGTATCTTTTGATCAAAGTATGGTGCTAATTCACATAGGCCATTTAAAAAAATAAAATTAAATTGTTTCCAGGGTTTCCAAAAATTAGGACTTAGAGCTAAATTGAATAGTGTCACAATGCAAAGTTTTGATCATTTTGAATACTCATTAGATTATTTTCATATTTTCTTTTTCATAAGCTGATTTAACATTAGCCACTATTCAAATTTGTTGATTAAGTCTTTAAAATCTGCAGTTTTGGAAGCATGCCCCAACAAATTTTATGTCTGTTCCTAAACATTTCTGGGAGTGCTTATGCAGACCAAGAGGAAGTGGTCTAGAAAGCCTCCTGATTCTACTAGCTTACGAGGCTTAAAAAAAAACAAAGAACATTTATGCTCATAAAATGAAAGAGTTAGAAGGAAATGGAAACATCAAATGCCAAGAAAGTTAGATAGAGCCTCATGAGTGTCTTCTAAGAAAGCTGCACAAGAGAAAAGGACAGTATTCGAAGAAATAATGTAAATAATTTTAAAATCATGAATTTAAAAACGATTACAGCAGCCAAACTAAATTTGGAATTTAAATTAAAATAAAGTTGTGGTAAGATATATTTGAAGCAAAAACCTTATGATTCTCTCAAAAATTTACAAAGACAACTTTAAAAGATACCTCAAATTCATTTACATCTTCTGATTGGCATTTCAGAACTTTTTGCAAAAACAGTCAATTAATTTTCCCTTAGTAATGTGATTTAAAAAAAACAGGAGAATATATGTTCTTGACAAAAATGTCTTCTTACTAATCCTGTATTTAATCACCATATGGTTTGCTTTCCTGCAGAGAAGCAAGTAACTTTCATATTTTTAAATACTGATGAATAATATCATTGCCATCACTACATAAAGAATTACTGGACAGTGATCATGTTTCTTATTTACATAAGAAATAACTTTCATTACATATGCTAAAAAGTGTAGCTAGACTGAACATTTCAACCCCATAGTTCAGAAAACATTTGTTTGGTTTTTATAAAGTCAAATGTAGGTCCTTGCCACTTTTAAAACATTTTTCCACAGACACACATACACAAGTGTTGTTATAAATGAAATGTTTCACATTTTGAACATAAAGATTCCAGACTAAAATCATACTTGGAAAAGATTAGAACACGGCACTAAAAGGGAGTCTGGAGTAAACTCTTTACCACAACCCCAGCTTGAAAGGCAAGGTTCTGTTTGTTTCTTTAAAAGAACTATAAAGCATGAATTTGAGGCTCTGCCAAGCAGGTTTGCTCCTCAGGTTTTCCAGATCTCACGCCTATGATTACCTGCCTGCGTATCCAGATGGAGACAAGCCAGCCAGGAAGCGAAATCCTGTTTCTGACTGTGGTTTCAAGTGAGTCGGAAAAATGAGACCTTGCCTGCTGATGACGGGACTCAAGTTTCTTGTAATTATGGCAAAGCATTTGTGTAGAAAGACAACACAGCGTAGACCATTGTCTTCTATAATTTCTTCTCTCTCTTTTGCTTCTAATGTCCACATGCCTGTATTATGACTTACATACAACATGTGTGATTCTTTGGCAATGTGTTTCATACAACGTGTCTTTTATACACTGAGCACTGAATGAGTATTCACTTCTTTAAATCTGTTCTCTATGATGGTTAATTTCTCAGTAGCCCCAAGAGGAAGACAACAAAACGAAAGGTGCACAAAGAAAGCAAACACTTTCCACCTCCAGAAAATGCTAATGTAGGTAAGGATTGCAAAGCCAACTGGGAAAGTTTTCTTAATTTACAAAGATGCTTATTCAAGCGAAGTAGGCCTGTGCATCCATGTGTGACCTCACACCACCCACTGAAATAAGGAGCCCTAGTGGCACAGTGGTTAAGCACTTACCTAGCAAGGCCAAACCATCATTTGAACTCACACATCCCCTCAGCAAGAGAAAAGGTTTTGTAATTTACTCCTCTAGAGAGTATAGCCCAGGAAACTCTGGGGGCAATTCTGTTCTGTGATAGAGCTGTCATATAGGGAATCGAATCAACTGCATACAGCCCTTTGGAGTAAAATTTTTTGTGCTATTTTCATCATAGCAACAAGGGAGGGGCTTGATGTAGATGAAATCCTGGCTCCACGAGACTTCGCTTCCTCTTGCGGAGCAGCTGGTGAGTTCAAACGGCTCACCTCTCCCTTCACAGCCGATTGCTGAGGCATTGACCCTCCTCCCAGAGCTCATTGTTGTTTAAAGAGAAGGTCAAGAGGATTTTCAAGGCATCCTATACACAGACATACAAGAGTGGGCTTCATACAGCTTGTGGAAATATTTCATTATCTTTTGATTTTACTTTTCCTATGAACTTTTTGAAGCTAGTTCATAGAAAAATTCAAGTATTTTTCCATTCCATTTGTTCATGAATTTTTGGGAGAGCCTGTGTCTGTGTGTGTGCATGTGTGTGTGTGCACCCATGCACACGTGAAGGCTCACAGATGAGGATAAATACAAAAATATTGCTGCAATGACTTAGAAACAATTATTAAACAAAAATATCAAAATGCGAATTGATTACTTCTTGACATGTCTTCCCTCTCGGTCTGTACGTTATGGAAAATGTGTTTCTATCACTCTACTCTTTCCCTGGCTGAGACGAAATCCTTTCCTGGGTACACGAGCAATGGTCATGTAAGCAGCAGTCAAGAAATCAAGAAATACTACACTCTAGGTCAATGTCTAAAACCTCACTAAGAACTGAGAAGCAAGGATGGCGCATGTATGCCTGAGACAAGCCAGGGTATTTTCAATTGTCTCAAAAGTTGGGCACAGAATAAGGAACATGGCAGAGAACTGATGCGTCTTAATTATGGGCTGCCAAGGAAAATTGACAGGGCCATTGGCTACAGCAGAACAAACCACCCGATCAGTTGTGCAGTATAGTCAGGGGGCTCCTGCCAGCAAGCATGGAAGACTTCATCTCTTCTTCTTAGATCATGACACCAGTCCCAGGAAAAGAACCTCTTGCTTGGGAAAGGACGGTGGCACCAAAGAGGGAGAAGACTCTAGATGAGATAAACTGTCACCAAGATGACAACAAGGGGCTCAATCGTGACCGGGACTGTGGGGAAGATGCGGTGCCAAGGGATGCTGGGTGGTGCCATGCTCACCTGGATCACTGTGAGCCGGAATCGACCCAGCTGCACTCAACAAGTGTTCCCCAGAAGCATTCTGCGTTTGTCAACTTGCACCATATCAAACAAAAATGTTGGCCTCCTAGAGGGAGTTCACATTGTGTTCCTTTGAAATGTTCTTTGTGTTTCGATAAAAAAAAAAAAAAAGTCCTCGAGGACAAATCAAACTGCTGAATAATTAGAGTAAGGTATTCCAAGAAAGTTCTTATACAGTTCATGCCACTCTGGAAGAGTCAGCAGACAGATATATTGTCTAAAGAGGGCATATGCTGCTTCCTGGATTAGCTTTTTGGTCTTTTTATTGCCAAATGTAGTTCAATTTTCTGAAAACTTATACAGAATAAGCCCCAAGGTCTTCTCTGTCCTTTGGCAAAACCTATCAAGATGACCCTGGAAGGGAAAAAAAGAAAACAATTCCCCATACCATAGCCTTCGCTGACCCTTCTGCCATGAATGTAATTAGCCCAGCAGTCCCTCACAGAAGCCACTTTTTGGAATAAATTCTTTGAAGGCATCCTAGCGACATGAAGCCATGTGTGTTCCTGACATGATCGAAGCCATACACATATGGCAGAGACATACTGCAACACTCTTGTCAGCTGCCACAGAGCGGATTCCAGCTTGTGGCAAGCCCACATGCCTCGGAGTGCCGCTGCGCTTGGTGGGGGTTCGAGACCTGGACCCTCGGAAACCAACCGCCCAGCCGATCTGCAGAGATGCCTCAGCGTGGTTGGAAACTACCACAATGGGCCGAGAAGACGACCTCTTAACTATCTAGCTCAGTCGACGAGACCTCACGATACGTCCCCCCAAGCTGAGTCGAAAAGAATTCACTGGGACCTGACGACCATTGTCATTTTCAACAGCGTGCAGCTAGTAGCTTTCTGAATTTAGCTCAGAATCCTTACAATAATGCTCATTTCAATATTAACGTATCTGGATAATAACAGGGTTCCGCGTCACCAGGCATTCCATCAACCGAGCTCACCGCTGTCCGGTGGATGCTGACTCAAAGGGCCGCCTTAGCACACGGTAGCGCTGTATGGGGGTTTCTGAGACGGAAGCTCTTCACGGGAGTAGAAAGGCACATCTTTGCTCCGGGCACTGGAGATTTGCTACATTATGTGATCATAACTAACCCCTCACAGAAACCTAACCCAAATCTAAATAATCTCACTTCCATCATATATATATATATATATATATACATATATATATATATATATATCCATTTACAGTGCCTCGATAGAGCAGGGTAGAAGTGTCCTTGTGACTTTCTGAAATGGACTTTTCTGGAGCAGAAACCCCAGTCTTTCTCCTGAGGACTGGCCGGTGGCTTCAAACTCCTTCCCTTTAAGATCGCAGGTCAACCAGGAACCACTACACTCTCAAGGCTCCCTAGAAACTTAAAAGTATTCCTAAAATGATTTGGTAGATTATACCATAAAGTGTAGATGGCTGCTGAATTGCAGGGCCCATTAATCACATTTTGTGAGGACATGAAACTTTATCTGAAGATCCTCTGGATGGCAGTGGGTTTCATTTGGTTTGTTTCCAAAGTAGTTATAGAAACTTTGCTTTTTCAGTTCAATAACTTACATTTTCACAGACTTCTAATAGGCAAAGCTGACATCAAATAACAATTTGAATTCCATACAAGAGTGTGGATGGATAGTGGCAATCAGTCATGTCTTTTTTCTCATCCCAGGATGCTCTTGCCAGGATTCTTCTGTACCAGCTGCTACACAACATTGTCAACCACATGCTCTTAGAGTTGCAATATGCCTTCAGGCCACAGAGTGGAAGAGCTGATATGATATCTATAAAACTTCACATTGAGAATTGTCTGCTTTTGGGGGGGGTGATATAAAAAAAACAATAAACTTAGAATCTTTAGTTAAAAAATAATTAGTACCATAAAATATGTTTCATTATAGCATGAGTTTTAAAATTTTGAAATATCTTATTTGAAACTAGAAGTGTGCTAAGATATTAAAGGAATGTATGTGATGATTCTTCTTTCATTTGATTTGTTATGAATCATTGAATTTATGGACAAAATTATGCAGCTATTCCATATTTGTTCATGGTAGTCAGAGGGGAATAGAGGCATTGTTTAGCTAATTCAATTGGTTCAACCACATTTGAGCTCCTTTTTTAACCAGCACTGTGAAGAAGACCTAAGATAAAGGTATTAAGCACTAGATACATAAGCCCTGGTGGTGTAATGCTCATGAGTTGGGCTGCTAATCACAAGGCCAGTGGTTTCATAAGCATTGAAAGAGCTCCCAATAAAATGATCTTTTAATAATAATAATAATAATTACAGTTTTGAAAAATGCACAAGGGCAGTGCTACCCAATCCTATAGGGTCACTATAAGTCGGGATGGACTCCACGGCAGGGAATTTGAGGGTTTTGCTAAATATTAATATTGCTTTTCACCATATACACCCTTCTTGAAAATATAAAACGAGACAGAAAACCATGATTTGCTAGTACTTTTAGTTCATCTTTCTTGTTTTTTAGTTAAGCATCTATAAGTAAATACCTAAAATATTGAAAGAGCTAAATTTTAAAGAAAGAATAAATTTTCAGAAATATTCAAATTAAGGTTAATATTTTTTAAAAAATCAGTTCTTAGTGCTAGCATTGCTCAGTGTTGACTGCAATTTTTGCAAAAGACCTAATGTGATTCCAAAATGAGATTTCTCACACACACTAAACTAGCAATATATTCTAAGAGAGACCAGGTAACATTTATGCATAATCTTGGACAAAACTCCACCACTAGAATGTGTGTTTACTTTTACCATGAAACCTGTCAGGGAGGTGAAGGAAGAAAAGAGAAAATGCAGCAGAAGGACTACATTTCAAATAAAAGTTCTACACTTTTCATTTCTTTCCAGAGAGAGAAAAGAGATATTTTGTTTATGAGCTTTGCCAACAAGACTCTAACACGTTGAATGAGAGAACAAAGTCAACTCATTCGGGGACTGCTCAAAGTAGACTGCATAAAGAATTCCATGTTAAGTTTGGAAAATATTACCACCAAACTGGCTTGGTTCCTGAAATTGGGGCCATTTTCTCATCTGGCACAGTGGTCAGAGAGGCGTTCCAAGAATAGCACTCAATCCCACCAAGCACACCAACTTAAAAAAAAAATTCAACCTTTGTGTTTTTGTGAATGAGAGAAGAACCAGACATTGTGTCAATGCATTTGCCATGAAGACAACTTCATGTTCTTATTTATGTCTGATGGCAATCTTCATTTCTGTGCTAAGCTTTCCATTATCAATGTGGAATCTCTCTTACTCCCTCTATCTTCTGTTGGGCCCCTGAAAAATTATATCATTGCTTCATAACTGGAAAGTTCAATCTGAATACTTTGGAATGATAACTTTCTGGAAATGTGGCCTAGCATTCTAGCTTCAATGGCATAACATTCATAACCTTTCTTTTTATGAAATCATTGTTTCTTGCCTATGTATGTATTTTAGCTATTATATTGCAATACCTTGAGAAAATGAGGTAGTCTGCTCCTGCATAGGTTTAAAGTCTCATAAAATGCAAAGAATCAATTCTACTCTGCCCTGAAGAGTCACTATAAATTTGGATCAACTTGATGCCAATGAGTTTATATTGCCATATAACCAAGTATACCATCTATTTATTATTATAACAATAGGACGCCTAGGGTGAATTAATTGACAAAATTTCAAAAACAAAAAATTATGTCAGTAACAGTGTTTTCATCAAGAATAAATATAATTTAGTTATGACATCATTATTGTACTATTTGTTAACTTCTCAATCTAAGCAATAAATAAAACCAGAAACTTTCCTTGTGAACATGGAAGGTAAACCCCATCTTCTTTTGTTCTAAGCTGTCCAAAATTTTGGGAAGAGATGAGGGCCAACAGTACAAACATTTTAGAGATGGCAGTTGTCTGCCACTGCTTCAGCAAATGAAGCAGTATTTTGATACAAAATTCAGTATGAATGTAAATTGTGTTTTGTTGCTCTTATTACTTTCCATAGACATTTAAATAATAAATTTTGAGTTTGGATTAAAGAAAACTAAAACAAAATATTTTCACCTCCCACCAAAATCCATTTTTTACTATGTTCCTAGTAATGAAAGATAAAATAGGAAAGCTATGTTTCAAGTTCTCCTTTAACTTTGTTACTGGTATCTAATTGTTCTTCATTTCACTTTCTAAAATGTTCTTCGAACATTCCTGTTCAATGTCTCTCCCCTAAAAATTGACCCTAAAAATTGACTATGGGTTGTAGTAGTTGACATTGCAGCCATTAACAATTGTGCCCCTGAATATGTATAAGGACACAACCTGGGCATTCATGCTGAAGAACCTAAAAATTGTAGTAGTAGCTGCTGCTTCTACTTGGGTTTTATCAATTCTTAAATTAATTTCTAAGACCCCACCAGAGATGTTGAGGTTTACAGAGGATTATTTTATCTTTGTTTCCATGTGACAGATAGAAATTATTATGTTAGCCATCATGGAAAATAAGAGAAATATAAAAAATAATGTCTGTCTTAGACAATAACCATCATATGCCAAGTGTGACACAGCTAATATATCAAGACCATAAATCCTGTGGCTTGTAGACTTTTCTGGAAATATTTAGTGCTAATAAAGAATAGTATTTTAGTACTTTGGAGGTACATCTTTCATCCTTAGTTTTGCATTCCTTTCAAGTTCTAAAGGGTGACAACCAAAGTGCAGTCAGATAAAAAGGACCTTAACATGTATAGTGCAGAGCCAACCCATTTTAATATCAGTGATTATTCTTGTATTTGATCAATTTTTTATATTTTCTTCACCAAGGACTTTTGGTATAATGTGTTCAATAATATGGCTTCTCTCAACTGCCAAACTGTTTTTGTCCCCCCGAAATGATACAGCTCAGATGCTATCACCCTCCCGATAATAGTCCAATAAAATGTTCCTTTTCCTTGCCTACTTTAAGTACTTGTTCCTATTTGTTTTTTTTTTTAATTCAAAGCAACCTGTTATCAAGGTTTTCTTTTCTGATAAGTATCTGTAAACGTGTATATATATTGTTCTGCTTCATTAAACATTCACTGACAAAGTGAACATTTTAGATTAAAGCTAACAGCACCGATTTAATTGATTTTTTTAATCTAATGATTTGTGTGAAAAGTCTTTAGTAATGTCACTAAGCCCTCTTACTGCTTTTGTCAGTTTTGACTGCAATGGCTATGAGATGTGCTTCGGGAAGGCAGTCAGACATCTGAGCAGGGACATGCCGCAGGACAGATCCGTCTGGGTTTGCTTCTAGTCACCTTCAGAGGCATTATGTTCACAGGCTTCTTTCCAGTTAGGATCATTGTTTATTTCTTTGACACATAATTTGAGAAAGCAAGCAGTATGGAAAATATTTTACTCACCTAGATTTTATTCATTTCTGGAATGTGTTTGAATAGTTTATTTATCACAATTCAATACTGTTTAGAGGAATGCTTTTTTATGCTTTGACTGGAAGTCATTTGGGGACAAAAGTAAATGGAAGTGATCATATGTCCCTGATATCCATCCTTATCAAATTGCCATGCACTGTTTGGTGTTCTTTGACATTGGCATAGAAAGTCAATTATTTCTCAGCCTTAACGTCTTGTATGATTTCCAGAGCCGTGTCACAAAGAGCCATTAAACTCCATCAGAACTGTGCTTGGTAGGATCATTTCACAATCCTGGGAGTCTAATGGTTGTAGCTTACAGCACTCCTGGCCTTTTGACATAAGAGGGTTTCCAGTATCTTTAAGATCGGTGAGTGCAAGCGAAAAAACTTCATCTTCACTGCTAATTTTTAAGATATTAAAATACTGTTGCAAATAAATGGTATACTTTTAAAGCTACTTATTTTAAAATTATTTCTTTAAAGCAAAGAAATTGCACTATTAAATATTTTATGAATGTCCCCTTAGGTTGTAGCCTACATTGTTGTTGAATGTCATCAGGAGTCAAAAATCAGAGATTTTTGAAAAAAAAAAGATCTAGATTGTATTCTCTTTTTATATGGAAGCAAAGTTAAGCATAAAAATGTTAAGTGACTTACTAATTGAATCATATTTCTTTTAATGATAAAATCTGTATTGAGATGTAGGTCCCAGTGTGTGACTACATAATGCTCTGGCTGAATTTCCTCTAAAGATGTATGGGCATTTCAATAAAGCAAGAATGCTTATAAAGTGAGTGTTCTGATTAACAAATGTTTCCTTCTTTGATTTGGTGTAATTGTGCTTAATGGGAAAGTCACAGGGGTATGCACCCTCTTAAGCAATGGTCTGGTTCTCTTTTCTGTGGCCTAAGGAATGATATAGAAGAAGACATGGCTTCCCATGTATACCACATATATGGGGTGATAATATTTCTCCATCAAATTTCCTGTTGCAGTCACCCCTCTGCCTATCTTTTCTACATAACTTCTACATAATAAAAGAGACACCCAGCACTATGTCTCCAGCCACACAGACACACCTAATTATTACTTCCTTCCCGAACAGTAGTATCAGAGAGAGTTCATTTGTAAAATATATTTAGGATTAAAGGGAAAACAAAGCAAAACCGTTGCAAGGAGACTTCGTTGCAAATATGCACTTGGTATTCAAAAAGAATCATTATTTCAATAAGCATTGAGTGTGAGTCATTTCTTAAACTGTAGATTATTAAAAGTACAGTTTTCACCAGGGACAAGGGATAATAAATCACTTCATACATGTGAAATGGAATGGGAAAATTCTAGGGATTTTCTATAAAAAAATCATTTCTTCCAAATATTAATATTTGTCTCCATCTCCAGAACCAAGGAATGTGGGAAAATGTTGAATTGTATATTTAAGCTTCAGCATATTTACCTAGCCTGATCATTAGCTAGAAATACAGAATTTTTAAATGAAAGTATGCTTAGAATTTTAAAGTTTTAAATATTCTTCAATCTAATGTGGGGGATAGAATAGTAGATTAAAACAGTTTGAACTTGGTTAAATAAATAAAATGTCATGCCTGAATGACAATCTGGAACTCACTTCTTGAAGTCAATGGATGTATCTGGTTCTACGGGCCAGGAAGAGGTAGCAGTATTGAATATATCAAGAGAGAAAAGATAAGTAAAACAAAAAGTGTGGAAAAGATACTAACAGGAAAGTAAGCAGAATGAGAAGTAAAGATATTCAAGTCTGTCCTTAGCAAAGAAATCATAAAAATATGGATAGAGAAAGAGAACCAAGATGAAAAGAAAATAAGCTCAAATGCTTAAAATGGTGGTTTCACATGAATGAGGTTAGCAGTATTACATGTAGCTGAGAAACCAAATTTTAAAAAAATGATGGAAAGCCTTCTGTACATAGAGAAGTAAAGAAATCTTGGAAAGTTAGGTTGAAAGCAGTTGGAATAAGGTTACAGGATGAGTATTATAAATTGATAGTAAATATTTAGAATTTTAAAAGTGGAATATAATTTTTTGTTCTAGACCATTGATGCCTGATACCTGATCCCATTGATGCCTTGTGAACACACATGCTGGTGTGCTTCTTTCACATAGACTTTATTGCTTCTCAACTAAATGACCACTTGGGTATCTTCAAGCCTTTAAGACCCCAGATGCTATATATATCTTTTGATAGCCATGCATCATCAGCTAGCTTTACCACATTTATTTATGCACCCTCTTTGTCTTCAGCGATCCAGATGGGAAGATGAGCATCACAGAATGCCAGACTATTAGAACAAAGTGTTCTGGTATTGAAAGAATACTTGAGTAGAGACCCAATAAATGTCTGTGACCTTAGTACTAAGACTATAAATATATGTACATAAATCTATTTCCCTATCATTATATATAAACATACATATAAATATCTGCATTTAGACCTCTGTAAATGCCCTTTGCCTTCTACTTCTTTCCTCTATTTCCTTTTGCTTTCTTCTTGCATGTTCAACCTTCATTCGGGTTTCAGTAATTCTTCTCAGTTACATTACCCTTGACCTCTCCTCGCCAACGATTTTAGATAACTAGTTGTGCCCTTATTCCTGGGTTTTTAACACCCACTTCTTTTCCCCTGCCTCCTTTTCACATCCTTGTGAATGAAAGGGAGTGCAGTGTGGAGACCTAAATCCCATCTGGACATCCCCTTGCAGAAAGGTCATGGGGATAAAATGAGCAAATCACAAACCTTTCCTCTAATTCTGTAATGCTGCCTCCCTGCCCCTGCCCCCATCCACTATTATCATCCCAATTCTACCTTACAAATCCAGATAGATCAGAGGATGTACACTCATAGAGACAAGAGCTGAAAATACAGGGAATCCAGGACAGATAAAACCCTTGGGACCAATAATGAGAGTAGGGATATCAAAGGGTAAGGATAAGGTGGGGTAAAGGGAGGAACTACTCATAATGACATGCATATAACCCTCTCCCTGAGGTCAGACAACAGAAAAGTGGGTGAAGGAAACATTGGATAGCGAAAGACATGAAAAGATAACAATAATTTATAAACTATTATGGATTCATCAGGGAGGGAGGGGGAAAATGAGGAGCTGATACCAAGAACTCAAGGAGAAAGAAAACATTTTGAGAGTGATGACAGCAACAAATATACAAATGTGCTTGACACAGTGGATGTATGTATGGATTGTTTAAATGTCATATGAACCCATAGTAAAATGATTTTTTTAAAGTGGAATATGAGAGAGGAATTGTGTGAAGTAAAGCTTGGGCTTGGGGGTTTTCTCTTTGTTCTTGATTGTAAGATGGAAGAAGTTTGAGGCTATAGGAATATAGACAGGTGGTAGCCAGAGAAAAGGAGAGAGATTCCCAAAGAAAGAACAGCTATGAGATCAAGTATCTCGAAAAAAGTGAATCCAGTGAAGTGTCCTTAAATAAAAGAGAGAAAGATCCTCCACACAAGAAGGAAAGGGGTGGCTTTCTTTCTTTTTGTCCTTCAGGAATGGCTTTCAAAATTGGTGCCAAGAATTCATAATTTCCTTTGGATAAATTTTTACTTTCTGGATAAAATAAGTGGTCAGTTTAAAATGAAATAAGTAGCTGGTAAGATGAGATGCCTTGCTATAATATTTCAGATGCTTTTCCATTTCTAGCACTTTTTTTCAATTTTATATTTTTTTTCAAAATTATATTTTATTTTATTTTGAACTTTTTTCTTTATTCTTGATGCTAATGATATTTTAATCCAGATTTTTTTAAAGGACAAAAAGAAAGAAAACCACTATCATTATCTTTTTTGTGTCTAGTCCCTCCCTGTTACCATGCCAATTTGGAAAACCACCAGTTCCATCAGTTTTCCTTCTCTGTTAGAATTGACTTGATGGCAGTGATTCTGTTTTAATTTCTTTCATGTCACTGTTCACTTTCTTACTACCAGACAGCTATTTCATGCATAATTAAGATATCCGTGAGCTTTAAGCGCAGTGTTCTACTTAGCCTTCAAAAGCTCTTCTTCTTAATTTTATCACCCCTTCCATTGTTGGCAGGATACACAAGCACTGGATTAATTTGTCATTGCCTAACTAAAGTGTTCACCATTTCCCCTGCACTGACAGGATCAAACTCAATCTCTTATCATGAGCTATAAATACCTCTGTAATGTGGCTCTGCAAGTACTTGTAAAATTTTACATCCAGCTAATGCCAACCAGATTCTCAAGTTCTCAGTTCCAACATCTACCAAAAGAAAAAACAACTCCATCCAAATCTCTTGTGTGTTGTACATTAGTCCTTTTGTTAAACTGTTCCTCAACTGGAGATGCAGCTTCTGAACTGGTCTATCACGAACATTGTCCACCAAGAACTCTCCTTAGATTGCCGCTATACATCTACTTCTTCCCAACCTATGACATCAAGGCTACATACTTATTTGGTTTGAAAATTGTTTTGACTTTGTATTATATATTTATAACATTTATAAATGTATAAACTTTATAATTTATAAACATTTATCTTTCAAGATTTAAAAGCTAGGACTGGGAAATCCATTTTCTGAATTTAACACAACTCAAATTTGTTTCAGATTTATGATTTTGATATATATTTAAAATCTCATTGTGTTTCAATTCCTTATTTGTACTGAGTTTCAAAGAACACTGGAGAAATTGTATGGAAACCGCTTACAAAGTATCTAAGATACAATGAAGACTCAATAGGTGTTGGAACTGCTCACTGCTGTCATCATTATGACAAACAAATGATTTAAATTTGAAGTCTCTTTATGCCACAAAATCTAATTTATGGTTTTATCAGGGGTCCTCAAACGATGGCCCACGGGCCACATGTGGCCCGCCGAGGACATTTTTCTGGCCCACCAGGTGTTTTTGCAGGTGCTGCTGTCCTGCTTAACAGCTGACTCATCCCGGGCCCGCAGTGGATGTGTTTATAGTTATTTGTTTTTGTTTTTTTAACTATAAGCCCGCCTTTCCAAGGTCTAAGGGACAGTGAACTTTTAAAAGTTTGAGGACCCCTGAGAGTCTCTCCCATTTCGGAGCCACCTGTATATACAATAGGACAAACACTGTCTGGTTTGACATCATCCTCACAATTGTTCTTTGAGAGACCCTTGCTGAAGTCACTGTGTTAATCCACCTCTCAAAGGTGTTTCTCCTTTTACCAAGCATGATGTCCTTCTGAAAGGACTGGTTTCCCCTAAGAAAAGGTCCAGAGGATGACAAAAAATATCTCCATTCTCCCTTTTACTAAACATGCTAGCTGCAATTCTTCCAAGGCAGACTTCTTTCTTCTTTTGATAGACTGGGGTATTTGATTGTTCACCAACACTATAATTGAAATGCATCAATTCTTTTAGTCTTTCTTGTTCATTGTCCGTGTTTCATATAAAGTGTTTAAAAATGTCAAGCATTGGGGCAGTTCACATTAGTTTTCAAAGTGAAACTCTTGCTCTTCCATACTTAAAGAAATTTTCTGCAGCAAATCTGCTCAATGCAATATGTTGTTTGATTTCTCAACTGCCACTTCCATGTGCTTTGTGGATCAAAGTAAAGGATAATTCTTGACAACTTCTATCTTCCTCTATTTAGCATGATGCTTTCCATTGGTTCTGTTATGAATATTTTTGTTTTCTTAACATTGAGATGCAATCTACATTGAAAAAAGCAGCCTCTGATGCTCATTGGTAAGTACTTTAAATCCCCATTGCTCTCAGTAAGCAAGTTTGATTTATCTGAAAATTGTGGGCTATTTGTGGTAGTTACATATTCTGGTGTGAACTTGAGACTATGAAGTATGGTGGTGTGCAGTTTAGCTTGTCAATCAGGTTGCAGCTTTATGACCTCATTTGTAGGCCCTATGGAGATAAATAGCTCACTGGAAGCCTGATAAAATATTCCACTTGTCATTCTGCTGAGAAGCCACATGGAGACCCCTGATGGAACCAGAGCCCTGGAACTGGAGGAGGGACATGAAGACCCACACCAGTGCTGAGATGCTTCCACCAGCACTGTGTCCACAAGACTTTTCACCAACTGGTCTGTGTTCTTTCTGCATACAGTGTCATTGCATGTGTTGCTTGAGTCTGAAGAGGAAATTATAGACTGGTATTAGACATATGGGCTAATATCAGACTTATGGACTTCATCTGGACTGTGCTGGGATGTTATCTTAATATACAATTACTCTTTGATATAAAGTCCTCAATTACATACATCTGAGTGTCTTTGAATTTGTTTCTCTAGTCAACTCAGACTGACTATTAATAATCCTTCATCCAGTTCTATTGACACCTTATTCTTCATATAACTGAAATTCTTGAATTGTCTGCTCAGCTTACAGATTGAATACTGTGGGGAAATGATACCACCCTGCTGCAAACTTTCCTGATTTAGCCCCTACAGTATTCCCTTGTTCTGTTCAAATAGCTGCCTCTCAATCCATGTACAAGTTCCAAATGAGTATCATGAAGTGTTCTTGAATTTCCATTTTTGCAAAGTTAAAACATAGATTATTAGCCAAAACTTGAACTCAAAATATGTTTCAGGATAGCTTGGATGTCTTCATTCAGTGCCATTGGTTCTTGATCATGTGTTACATCTTCAAATGGTAGGACATAAATCAGTTATTTTTGTTCCATGGGACTACTCCTTCCCCAGTGCTATTTTTCACCTTTAAAGACTTGTTGATGGTTTAGCCAGAAATTGAGTCAAGGGATAATAGCTTTGAACTCCACCCACTGCTAACATTATAAATTTCATCCATCATTTTTCACATAGTCTCCAAATGTATTGTTCTGACTCATAGTATGCACTTAATAAATAATTGAAGAAATTCAAGCATGAATAAAGTTAACTTCTCATTCTATGACCAGAAGTTCCTCCAGCAGATATGATGCTTCCATGTACAATCAGAAAAGTCCCTTTCCCCGATATACAAAAATAAATGTAAACATTTTTAAAATAAAATTAATATAGATGATTACACAACCTCCTTGGTAGAAACTAGGTGCATGTGTATCCACTTGCCAATGTACACCTCCTTGCCCATCAGGATATCCCAACTAAAGCATGAAGACCGCTCTGCCTCCCACCTCCCGTCAGGGGACTATATCATGATTGCAGCAGGCAGGAGTGAAAGAGACTAGGATGAAAGCTCAGGGCATTATAAATACAGGGAATAGCTGAGGCCACTTTACTGGGCCAAAGAATCTGTGTGTGCATGTTCTCAAGCTATGTGCCCATCCTTGTGTGAAGTACTGAAGTGGTGGTAACAGAGAACAAGGTTCTCCTTCAACAGCACACCTAGAATCATTGACATTGCCCTTACGTTCTCCCTTAAGACTGTGCATGTCGGGGAATATGAACACATTCTGTTAAGATTATATCCATAACATGGTGGTGCCCTTGGACAGAGAACCTGGGAGAGAGATTTCAGGTTAGCATTTCATTTTTTTGTATCAACTATTAGGGTGAAGCACAAATACCTTTTAGTGTTTAAGTTCTTTGGTAGTTTGACTTTCTTCTTCAACCATAGCCTCATCCATTTTAATTAATATATATATATTTCATATATTTTTCATATATATACACATACATATATGAAATCAATCTTTGACAACATTTCCTCCTCACCTAATATACGGTGATATAATAACATGGTAATATAAGAATGATATCACATTTTAATCAAATACTGACTATATGAATTTGGGCATATTATATAATACTCATTTTAGGATAAGTTCATTGAATTGCTAGATTATTACCTAAGTTTTGTTTCTTATATACTAGATTATATACTAACTCATTTTGCTTATTGAAATTCTCTACCTATATTCCAAGTGGACAAATTGAATAGAATATATCTTAAGTATAAAAAATTATAAGAGTTGTAAAAAGATTTACCTAAAATACTGTGGTTACTCAAAGGCATCACAGTTATCAGAGAAGGCTTCGGGAAGGAGATGTGTTATATCTGAGCATCTAAAGAGACCACACACCTACTAAGGAGACAAGTCACATGGAAGAGGTTCCTGGTTGAAAATAAATTTGAGATAGGAAACAATGCAGCTTATAAAATGAAAGAGATTGCTGACTTTTAACAAATTACAAAAAAAAGAGGCAAAAATAAAAACCCAAACTCTCTACCATCAAGTTGATTCACATTCATAGGGACCCTATAGGGCAAAGTAGAACTGTGCCAGTGGGTCTCCCAAACTGTAAATCTTTATGGGAGGAGGAACCCTCCTATTTCTCCTGAGGTATGGCTGGTGGTTTTGAATTGCTGAACTTGCAGTGAGCAACTTCATTCATTATTTATTATGCCAGGGAGTCAAGGAAACATATACATACACACACAAATGAGAATCCAAAGATAAATGTAATAAGGTTGGCCTTCAAACAAGTCATAAAGTATCCCCTATGGAGAAATAAACATCATCAAAATTTCACTTTCAGAGAGTTGTCCTTGTAACAATGAATAGAATAAATGGAATGACTTATGGAAAGGGCTATATGAATATGTATGTGTGTATGTGTGTAGCTTTACTTTCATCATGATTCTCTTTGTAAATTCTCAAGTGGTTATTGTGAATCAGAATACCAACTCCACCCATCACTCATCACATACCCAGAGAGAGAGAGAGAGAGAGACATACAGGAAGAGAAACCAAAACAGTCACTAAATTCTTTGATTCTTTGGAATGAATAAATTATCTTAGGCAGTACTGATATTATGTGATTTATGTTTAGATTAAACACCTTGAGAGATGGAAGAACATGGTGTCCAGTTAAGATTTACCCACCCAGAGCTCCTGCTGCCAGACCAGAAAATTAGGAGATAAGCTGAAGGAGACTGGGAGGCAGACTCCTAAAATTAGAGTCTGGGTACTTGGATCTTGAATCCCACTTTTTAAATTTTCATTCACAAAGTGAACTGAGAACACACTGAATTGCTCAAGGTTCAGTGTGCCGGGCTTGTGGGCTCCAGACCAAGCCTCTGCCAGTACCCTAGTAGAGCAGCAAGCAGTGACTTCCCCAGGATGACTCCCAAAGGGGGTCAAAATCCCAGTCTCCAGGAGAACCTCAGAATGCTAGTCACAGGAGCCCACACCAGAGGTCCCTGTGCTGTTTGCTGTGCTGAGCTCATAACCTAGGGTGGGGGTCTGCTGGTAGCCATGGATTTGGAGCAATTGAAAAGACCTTGGTCAGATGATGGTGTGGTGGCAGAAAATAGTCCTGGGGATGATTCAGTTCCAAGTGGCCAAGAAGAAAATAACCTCTCTAATAAGCTAAATCTCCTCTGGGAGTCAGTATGACAGCCCCAAAACAAGGGCATCCCATAAGCCCAAAATAAAAAAGAGAAAAAATATTTTCTCAGTAAAAACTGCAAATCCCAGGCTCCTTGTTTAACTCCAAGACAACTGGTAGAATGAGTCTATTAACATACATTAGCTTAATAAGGGAGTCCATGCTAAGAAATGTCAGAAGTTAGCTACAGAGCCCAGAGCTTTCAATAGAGCAAAGACCCATTGGAGCAGCCTCAGTTTCAGAATAACAATCCAATTCCATGTGGCCATGGTAGGCGGGGCTGGTGAGCGGGCATTTCTTCTGAGCTCTTAGAGAATCAGTGGTCTTGGCACTAGCTAGGGCAAGTCCACAAGCCTAACAGGAGAAGCTATTCTCTGCCCTCAGTAATCCTACACATAGCTGGGGAGGTCCTGTCTGTCCTCTATATAACTGAGGGATCTACTACCTGTCCTGGGACCCTACACATGGCTGAGGGAACTTAATCCCCGCCAACCCCCACCTCCTCCCCACTCCCAGCAAGGCAACACTTCTGCAAAACCCCTGCCTGCCTCCCCTGTGATCTTGCCTTTGAGGGTAATTCTGCCCAGCATCTGATGGATCCTACACCCAGCGGCCACACTACCCTGCTCCTTGGAGGTAGCAACTACTCCAGCCCCATTGTCAGGCGATCAAGACTGTTATATCCTTGCTTACTCTTCTTTTTCTTCTCTCTCCCTTCTATCTTTCCCACTGCAGTCCTTCTCAACAGGCCCCGTTCTGTTTCTGTTGATTTCACTTTTTCTTTCTTTCTTCTTCTTTTTCTCTCTTTTCCCTGCTTCCTTCCTCTCTTTCCTTTCAGATGCGGCTGCTGGCTTCTGGGCCACTACTGTCTGTGGAGGCAAACTCCACACAAAGGGCAAGGGGGATCTCCAGTCTGCCCTCAGTGGGAAGGCTGCACACCACACAAGTGGTCAAGTGATGACAGCCTTCTTTAGTGCTCCATGCTGCTGAGGATACCACAGTCTGGCTCTCCTGTTACCTTGCCAACTAGAGCACTTCCTCCCAGCACCAGTGAGGTGCAGCACTAAAAGGGCACACAAACCTGCCACCATGAGGCAGGGTTTAAGGCCCTCTGGCCCCATGTTCAAAAAATCATTACTCATATCTCATTACTCTCTCATTTTTCTTCTCTCATTCTTCTCTCTTTCGCAACATAGTCAATTTTACTGTGCTTTCTCTCCTTCATTCTCTTTCTTTTCTTGTTCTTTCTTCTCCCTCTTTTTTCTTCATCTTTTTTCCTTCTCTGTTACTTGCCACTCCCTCTCTTTCCTTTCACATGCCACTGCTGGTTCCCAGGCCCTTACTTTCGTCCTAGGGCAACTCTTCCCATCCATGTGGCGAGCTACAGCCTGGCCCCCTGTGGCCGGAGTGCACACCTCACAAGACAGTGCTACACACAACATGACACAGATTTCAGCTCTCTTTATTTACTGTCTTTTCATTATTTTCATCCTATTTTGCTTTTTCTTCTTTCCTCTTCTTCTACCTGTCCTCTCCTGCCAGTCTCAGCAGATTCAGTTTTTCTATTTCGCTGTTTTATTTTTTGACTCTGTTTTTATTTTTGTTTTGTCTTTGCATTGTGTGTATGTTAGCTTGGAATTTATTTTTTCTCTTGTATTTGTTCTCTCCCTTTTCTTTTTTATTATATTTTCTTTCTTTCCTTTCACAAGCTACTGCCAGCCTCCAAGTCACTCCCCTCCACCTAGAGCAGCTCTGATGGCTCATTTTGGGGAGCTCCCACCTGCAGCTTTTTGAATTTACATGCAGCTCGGGAAATCACAACTGTCCTTCACCATACCACAAGTACCTGAAGGATATCCCTTTCAAACAGCTGGGGGAATGCTTACCTCCACCCCAACACCCTACACATGACAGGGGGAACTCATGCCCACCATCTGTCTGCTCCATGCTCCTACAGGAACATCTGCCCAACATTCATGATGATCTCTCAAATTAGGGTAATTCCACTTGCTATCTGTGGTGTTCTATACCAAGAAAGGTATACCCATACGGCCTCCACTGCATTTCTGTTGCAGAGGGAAAAAACAAACACCAGTTACAGAGGTGCTTCACACCCCAAGAAACACACCACTATGGTTTAGTGGGAGATCAGCCAGTGAAACACCATCCTTGTGGGCCAGCAACAACTGATCAGAGGCCATGCGAGGACTATGCAACTCACATTCCAAATTACAGAATACTGGCTGGCTAGGGTAAGAGTGAAATCACAGGAAGCTACAGCATTAGTATGACACGTACCCACACACACACACCAACCCCACCAGTGCAGCTACCTGCAGACAGTTCATCGAAGCACTCATGCAAGTCTCTCAACAGAGTCCATTGTTCTTTGACTCACATATGGTGGCAGAATCCTCTAAAACATAGTTAGCAAACAGTGGTTCATGAGCTGTATGAAGCTCTTTCAATGTGAACGTGTGGCTTTTAAATAACATTGAAAGCATTTGAAGGTTATTATTTCAGATCACAGTGATTACATTTGTTCAAAAAAAAACATATTTTAGGCTCTTGAGTGATTTTAAAGTTATTAGGAAGAACAAGATTTGCTCTTCAGTCTCAAGAGTATGCCAGCCCCTGCTCTAAAACAACATGTAAACAGCAAGCAGCTCCCAACGTGTCAACTAAAAAGCAGAGGAAACAGAAGACAATGCCGAAAGAAGTCATGAACCTAACAATGTACATAGAAGAAGCAGACATTGACCTGTCACAGAAAGAAATTTTCAGAGAGCTGCTTGGAGTCAAATAGGTTGTGAAGGTAGCAATACAAAAAATGATGAAGTGATAGAGGAGATAAAGGCAATGCACCAAAGAACCTAAGACTTAAGGAATGGAATAACAAAATTCAGTGGAAAATTAACAGACTTTGCCAACAGACTTGAGGAAGTAGAGAATCACACTAGTTGCCTAGAGAATAACTAAGCGGATCTCAACAAATGGAGAAAGGAGTAAGAAAAGACAATCAGAGAAACTTAAGAAAACCTGAGAGCCATGTCTGATACTATGAAGAGGAATAATATTGGAATTATAGAATCACCAGAACAAGACACAACAAACCAGCCAGGAGCTAAAATAGTGAGGGAATTCTTAGTGGAAAACTTCCCCAGCTTAACAAATGAAAATCAGGTAACCATTCAGAAATCCAGCCAGACTGAATCCCAAGAAGAAATCATCAAGGCCTGTAATAGTTAAATTATGCAACTGTGAGGAAAAGGAGAGAATCATAATAACAGCTAGGGAAAAGCAAATAGTCACTCATAAAGGTACCCAAGTAAAAATATGTTCAGACCTATCAGCAAACATGATGAAGAAGAGGAGGGAATGGAATAACATATTCCAAAAATTGAAAGAAAATAATGCATACCCCAAAATACTATATCTGACCAAATTAAGATAGATGGAGAAGTTAAGTCTTCCAAGACAAGGAGAAACTCACTGAATACATAAAAAGAATCCCAGTCCTACAAAAGATACTTGCTCACCCAGTGTAGTCAGAAGATCAACACCCATCAAGCACAATAAGAGACCATCACATAGAACAGCTCTACCCAGAAGGCAAAAAATAGAAAAGAGCCTCCAAGATAGCATTAGCTCAATTGTGGAAAGAAGGCAAGAATGAAGTACACACAACACAAACTGATAAGATAGGTAGGTAGGAAAACAGGAAAGCACACAACATAAAAAGTACAAGATGACATCACAAAATCCATAGATGAATACACTAACACTGAATATCAGTGGACTTAACTCAGGCATTGAAAGGCAACAGCTAAAAAACTTGCTGAGAAAAACAAAAAACATCTATTGACTGTCCATAGGAGACACATCTCAAGCTGGCAGACAAAAACAGGTCGAGAATTAAAGGCTGGAGAAAAATATACCAAGCAAATGACAATGCAAAATAATCAGCAGTAGTAATCTTAAGAGATACCAAAGAGGGAAACCATGAAAACTATGGGAAAAATTAATGTAGCTAAAAGTTGGCTCTTTGAAAGGATTAACAGAATTGATAGTCCACTGGCCATAGAAAGGAAAGAATATATTTCTATAGCAAGGATGAGGGATGAAACAGGGGACATTTCAATGGATCCTAATAAAATAAAAAAGGATAATTACACAGTACTATGAAAGCCTGGGCTCTAATGAATTCAACAACTTGGAAGACATGGGTGAATACTTGGAAAAACAATCACCTCTTAGACTATCCTAGATGAATGTCAAGAATCTCAACAGACAAACAGCAATAGAACAAATAGACATAGTTACCAAGTGATTCCCAGGAAAAACAACAAAAAAATTCCCCTGGACCAGATAGCTTTCCAGGAAAATTCTACCAAGCATTCAGGGAAGAACTGACATCAATCCTAAACAAGCTCTTCCAAAACATAGAAAAAGATGGGAAACTCTTTCTATGAAACTAGTATAACTCTGATACCTAAAAGAGGCAAGGATCCCTCAAGAATTGAGAACTACAGACCATATTCCTAATGAACATTGATTCAAAAATCCCTAAGAAAATACTGGGCAATAAAATATAAAAGCATATTAAAAAAATAATTCACCGTGATCAAGTTGGATTCATACCAGGGATGAGGGGATGGTTCAACATACAAAAGACCATTGGTATTATTCACTCACAGTGACATGAAAAATTATAAGAACCCAGTGGGTTCTTATTGATAAGGATAATATTGATAGATAAGGAAAAGCATTTTACAATATTCAACACCCATTCCTGCTTAAGACTCTCAAGAAGATAGGACTGAAAGAAAAATTCCTCAATATAATGCATGCTATATATGAGAAACCCACAGCCAATGTGTTAATTAATGGATAAAAGACTATAACAATTCCACTGAAAAAATGGATCAGACAAGGATGTCCCTTGTTCCCACTTCTATTGATCCTAGCTAACAACATAGGAGAAAGGCATTACATCAAATGTATCCATCTGGGAAAAGAAGAGGAAAAACTACCATAATTCACAGATGGTATGATGTTATATATCAAAAATCCCCCAAACTCCACTGGTGGAGTGTTGGACATAATTGAGGAATGTGGCAGAGTGGCAGGATATAAGATCAACAAACAAAAGTCTATGTAACTGCTATACACAACTGACAAGATCACAGAAGAGGCAATTAAAAGGATAGTATACTTTACAAAAGCAAGCGCAAATGGAAATATCTAGGGATATTTAAAAAACAAAAGATTTCTATGAGGAAAACTACAGAACACTATAACAAGAAACCAAGAGTGACCTCAGCAAGTGAAAGAATATACCATGTTCATGAGTTCATGGAAGACTCAATATACTATAGATGCCAGTTTTACCCAAGGCACTAAATAAATTTAATGCTATTCTGATCTAAATACCATCATCTTTCTTCAAATACTTGGAAAAACTGTTTACCCACTTCATATGGAGAAGGGAAAAGTGCAGAATTAGCAAAGAACTCCTAAAAAAGAAGAACAAAATGGGAAGGCTTGTTCTACCTTTCTTTAGCACGTATTACACAGCCACAGTGGTCAAAAGAGTGTGATACTGGTATAACACAGATACTCAGACCAATGGAAAAGAGCTGACTACCCAGAAGTGAAAACATAAGTACATAGACAACTGATTTTTGATAAGGACTTCCAAAAATATCAAATGGGAAGCAGATTCCCTCTTTAAAAAGTGGGGCTAGAGCTGAGCCCTGGTGGCATAGTGGTTGTATGCGGGACTGCGGCCCACTGGGATGGAGGTTCAATTCCAGCAGTGGCTCCACAAGAGCAAAGGCTGGGCCTCCTACTCCCACTGCCAGAGGGCAATGATGCCCAAAACAAACAAACAAACAAAGTGAGGCTAGAAATAATGGATATCTACCTGCAAGAAAATGAAGCAAACCCTTACCTCACTCCATGTACAACAATAAACTCAAGGTGGATCACAGACCTCGAGGTAAAACCCCAAGCTATTAGGGCCATCAGTGAGGGAATTGGGACCAACCTGAGAACTTTGGTGTAAGGAATACATAGGCTATCAGAAATAGAGAAGGATACAAATACAGAGGAGTCATAAATTGATAAGTGGAATATACTGAAGATAAATCACCTGTGTACATCAAAAGAATTCACCAGGATAGTCTGAAGAGAGCCCACAGACTTGGAAAATATCTTTAGTAGTGGCATCAGACTAAGGCCTTAATACTAAAATCTACAATATTTTTCAAGTTTACAGGACAAAAAATAATTGCCCACTAAAAAGTAGGCAAAGGAACTGAAAACTTTCACAGGGGCAGAAATCTGCATGGCCAATAAACATATTAGAAAATGTTCCCAATCATTAGCCATAAGTGAAATACAAATTAAAACAACTATGAGATACCACCTAACACCCTGAAAGATAGCTCAATTCAAAAAATTCAGAAAGTAATATGTTGGAGGAACTATAGGGAGATAGGAATGCTTGTCCACTGTTGGTGGAATTGTAGGTATGTACCACCATTATGGAAATCAATTTGGCACTATCTAAAACAGATGGAGATTGAGCTACCATTTGACCCATAAATCTCCCTAGTGGACATATAACCAGAAGAGGCAAGAAGTAAACCACAGCCAGACATCTGTGCTCCAAAGTTCATTGTGGCACAGTTCACAATTGCAAGGAGCTGGAAACAACTCAAATTTCTATCAACAGATGAATGCCTTAAAAAACTGTGGTGCGTGCATACAATGAGATACTACACATCCCTAGAAAGCAGTGATGAATGCATGAAGCACATTGCTGCATGGGAAGCACTAGAGGAAACCATGCTAAGTGAAGTAAGCCAAGCACAAAAGGACAAGTCAACATGATTCTACTGCTGTAAGCTTAAAAACAAAACAAAACAAAACTAGGGGCATACAGGAAAAGTTACTATATACCAGCATTCTTAGGGTGAGATCCTGCAGCTGGGGCAGGGGCCAAACCCAATCCAGGGATACATCCAGCAGCCAACTAAATGAGGGGGGAAAGAGAGAGAGAAAATGAAGAAATAAGTAGGGATGGGGCCGGGTACTAACCCTCCAAGGGGAGAGTATTTTCTATATCTCCACAGGAGAAGGAGAGAGAAACCAGGCTTCAGCCTGCGGTGCCAAGACTTGAATACAGCACCAATTTCCATTCCAAGCTTCCATGCCTCTGAAACCACTGATCACACTCATCTTCCATCTTTCACTTTATAATGTACTGCCCCTTCTGAATTTGTTCATTGGTTATTTATTTCGACCCGGGACTAATGCAAGATTCATGAGAACAAGGATTTTTGTCTTGTTGCAATTCTGTTCAGTGATGTGTTCCAAGAACCTAGATCACTTCCAGGTACATAAGTAATACTATATATCTGTTGAAGTCGTAGTATATTAATTTAGGTTTACTCTAGAAAAGAACTGCACAAAAATGAAAAGATTCTATCAGAAGTATTGAATTCACACATTAGGAAACTCACCTGGACAGCTTATTCAAGGTACTTAGTTATTTGTTGGCAGTGGTAATATTGGAAGATATATGGACTTTGTTACTGTACTGTCTCTAATTTGTAGACGCTACAATTCTCTACATTTATAATTTTAACACTTTTTCTTTAACTCTCCTTGAACATACACTGGTAATGTAGTGAAGATGCTAAATGCATCATCATAGATAAATCATAAAATATATCTATTTAGAAACTACTATGGATTCTTCTAACTCTAGGCACTAGCAAGAGAATAAGAAATAGATGTAACTCACATGCAGATTTAATTGTACAATGGAAGACAAATTAAGAATTATATATGAGTGATCATTTTAGAGTCTTATGATTGTTATTAAAATAATAGAATAACCTAAGATGATAGAACATAAACCATTGGTGATTAAGGTACTTAAGTAATGTGGTCAGATAGTAACATTTAAGCTAAAGTCTGAATGATGGGGAGACCTCGCCAGTACCAATACTTCAGAAAAGGGAACTAAAGAAAGCAAAGCAAATGCGAAAAGATCCTCAGAGCAGCTTCCTGTGGTTAGAACAGCGTCAAGGAACTAGTCATGGAGATCTGGAGAGCACTGTTGGCATCTCAGTACATCAGAACTTTTTAATTAAAACCTTTCTTTTGAACAATCATAGGAGAATGTTTCAAAAAGTTCATGGAAAATAGAATTGAAATATAGTGGAATTTTTTCAGGAAATATTTGAAACACCCTTTTACATGTTTATTAACACACATGCAGTTTTGATATAATTGTTATCTTTATTATTTCACTTCTAAAATAGGCTCTAAATTTTAACTCTTATTTTCCCCTTAAGTGTGTACATTTTCATAGCTAAAGTCTTTATTTACTACTCTCTGGCCAAATATAATAAAAGTGTTAATACATATAATGATTGTCCTCAAGATTCAGCAGGAGACATGGTTCTCTTATTCAATGAAGACTTATTTGTAAATCTTCTTCAATGAAAGAAGTGACACCACAGAAAATTCGGAAGTTGATATGAAAAGCAAAGACAGTAGCTTGCTGAAAAGTGCTTAACAAATGATGAGACAGGCTATAGACAAGACATAAAAGGGTGAAGAATTCCCTTTTGACCTCATAAATTGATAGAGTTAAGAATTCATTAACTGATAATTTGGAGAGAGAAAATGATTCAGTCAAAAGAAAATAATTTCCAAGAGAAAAGGAAATTTCTTAGACTATCTAGGTATTGAATATGTCTACACAAAGATGTTTGCTACTTAAAAAAAAACCCAAACCTCAAATTCTGTTTCAAAGCAAAAGTGAGATTTAATTTAGCAATATTATTAAATTATATGTGAGAAATATATTTTTTCTTTTTTCTGCAAAATTATGTTTTGTCTTTAGAAAGGATATCTGTTAACAAACTTTTAAAAAACAATGGGTTAGTGACTACATAGGTCAATTAATTTTTCTTTATGAAAACAAACTTAATCCTATTTAATTTTTGCTAAGAAAAATGTGTGTATCTATTCTAGTCCTATTTTTCATTAGAGACATCTGTAACATCTAGAAAAATTAGAATAGGTCACCTAGTCAGAACTAGTCATCTTTGTACAACTTATAAATTTGTTTAGAATGTATCAGTACAAACCAGAATATGGCAGGTAGCTAGTCATATCTATAAAGGTAGATGTACAACTTACATTATTCTTGGCTTCAGATAGTTTAAGTGCATTCCTTTCACACATTGAAAGAAATTCTTAAAATTCTTAAAATTCCAATATGTGTATCTCATTTGTTCTTGAATATCAGTAATATATACCAAAAACCTAAACAATCAGTGCCATCGTGTCAGTTACAATACAATGACCCTCTGTAATATAGGTAGAAAGAAAGAAAAATAGATAGATGGATTATACCATACTACAATAATAGCTGTAATTAACTTTAAGGTTGGATGTTGGAGAGACTGAACTAAAGAAACACATATTTTGTTCTTTATATTTTAGGATGAATAGAATGTGTTCTAAAGTGTAACTGCACTTGGGCACCTTTGCATGTTTTGTTCAGTGCAGTCAGTTTTGAGTTTGAGCAAGTCTATTTACAAAAGAATGAACCACTGGCTTGTCCTCTGTTGTACTCAGGATCCATGCTATCTTCGTATCCATTTTTGCAGTTTTTATGTCAGTTGATCTCATAGATGATCTTCCTCATTTTTGCTGTCCCTTCACTTCATCGGGCATATCCTTCTGCAGACTGGTCCCTCCTGATCACATGTCTAAAATGCACAACATGAAGCCTCAACATCCATTCGAAGAGCATTCTAGTATTACTTCTTCCAGGTTGATTAGTTCATTCATCTGGCAATTCATAATATATTTAATATCACCAATACCATATCTGAACTACATCAATTATTCTTCTATCTTCCATATTCATTGCCCAGATTTTGCATTCATCAGAGCAATTGAAAGCACTTTGGCTTGCGCCAGCAACATCTTAGTCCATAGAGTAGCACCTTTACTACTTTTCAAGCATTTTTGCAGCAGATTTCTCCCAATGCAATCCATTGGTCCAATCAATTTGGGTGCATTGTACAATACAATCAAATGCATGTCTGAGGATTTCAAGGATGTTGATTGGAGAATCAATTAAAGTAAAATTCTTTAAAACAGCTTCAATATCTTTGCATTAATTATGGTGTTGTTTTTTTGGTCCATTAGTAAGTGTTTGTGTTCTCTTTATGCTGAGGTGTAACTTATGCTGAAGGCTGTGGTCTTTTAACTTCACCTGTAAGCTTTTTCAACCCTGTTTGTTTTCAGCAATTGAGGTGGTGTTTCCTGCATTCTGCAAGCTATTAAAGAGACTCCTCTACTTCTGGTTCTGCATTCTTTTTCTTATGTCTAGCTTCTCATATTATGTGTTCACCATCAAGATTGAATATGTATGGTGAAATTTTCCAACCCTCAAATATATCTGTCCCAATGGAAACCACACACCCCTTTCCTTGTTCTGTTTGAATAACTGCCTCTTGGTCTATGTTCATGTTCCATTAGGCACAGTAAAGTGTTTTGGAATTCCCATTCTTGATAATATTATCCAGAATTTGATCCAGATTTCCATGCCTTTACATAGTCAATGAAACACAAGTAAACATACTTTTTGTATTCTCTATTTTTGGCCAAGATCCATTTAATATCTGGAATGACATTCTTTTCTGAACCTGGTTTGAGTTCTCTCATGATATACTGCAGCAACCACATCTGATTTATCATCAACATAATTTTATTTGCATATGATATAAAGATATTGCTTGCTCACTTGCACAAACTGTTGGATGATCAATTTTTAGACTGGGTACAAATATGCATTGTTGATTGTTGTTTGTATAAGTAGCTGTTTTCAAAATTTCTTAGCATATGTGTTGGTCTGGGTAGACTAGAAAAGCAAATCCAGAGAGACCCACATGTGTATAAGAAAGACCTTTATATATAAGAGCAATGGGATTTTGAGAAAACATCCCAGCCCAGTCCAGATCAAGTCCCTAAGTCTGATATTAGTCCATATGTCTGATACCAATCTTTAAAGTCCACTTCAGATTCACAAAATACATGCAACAACACCAAATGTTGGAGGACCACAGGCCAGTGGGTGAAGTCTTGTGGATCCAGTGGTGGTAGAAGCATTTCAGCACTGGCAGGGGTCTCTACAGGGCACTAGCGTAGCTTCATGTATCTTGTCAGTTGCAATGTCTCCCAGGAGTGAGAACATATCCGACCTCCAAGGAGCTATTTATCATTTTAGCACCTCCCATTAAGGTTATCCATCTGTGATCTGATTGACAGGTAAACTCCACCCCTTCACTTGTGAGTCTCAAATTGACAACAGATAGTGGAACTATGAGAGCATAGAAGAGTGAGCAGTGTTTTGACCATTTGTTGAAACATATCTATGGAAGTCCTTCAATTTTTAACCAGCTTCATTTCAGTTTTGATTTAATACCATTATGTATTTCTTAATAATATGCTACCTTCTACAATGGTTGAACATTTATCAATTATTTTTAGTATAGTGACTAAAAATTCCTTCCTGCTTCTTTTCATGCTTTCTGCATTGTTCACCATTTTGACATAGAATCCTTTGAGCTCAGAACTCAAGATTTGAACTTTTTCTCCTGTTTTTTTTTTATTCTGTAGAGATGCCTAGTGTTTTCTTCCCGTTTTTTCTAACTACAGACTTGCACATTTAGTTGTAATACCACACATTGTCTTCTCCAGCCGCACTTTGAAACCCTCTGTTACATGCTTCCTCATTTCTTCATCGTGTGTTAGCCACTTTACATTGCAGAGCAGGCTTCATATTCTCTTCTGAGAGCAATCTTCGCGATTTCTTTTGGGTCCTTTGGATGGTATTTTGCTTTGTTTTTGATGTCCTTGAAGTTATTCCACAGCTCATTTGGTTTGTAGTCATTAGTGTGCAATGCAACAAGTTTATCCTTAAGATGACTTCATTGCAATTCATGTGCAATAGACCTAGGATGGTGCTTTGGCTCTTTGAACCTCTTTTAATGTTTTTCAGGTTCAACCAGAACTTTCATTTGAGCAACTGATCTGTTCTATAATCCACGTTGCTCACACTGATACTATAAATAATAAAGTATCTGATGGATGATACTATAAGTTTATCATCTCCATTGTCTCTTTCCTCAGATGTAGTTGATTTCATGCTTTCTTATTCTGTTTGGTGACATATCTTTATGTTGTTGAAAAATGGTGCACGCAACTAAGAAATCATTGGCCTTGGAATACTCTATCAAGTGATTATTGCAGATATAGTTAGTCTAAAATTTAACATAATATCATTTCTTTTTTTCTTTTGACCCATGTTTAATTGGGCTAGTTTCTATTGTCTTCAGCTTTCTTCTGGATTGAGATTTTCCTGTCTTTTATTTTGCTGGACTTTTTAAAATATAGGAAATCCATTGAGACAGCAATTAGATGAAGACTTCCTTAGCAATATGGCAGGGGAGATTGCGGAGTAATTAGACACTAAGAATAGTGGGTACAGGAATGAAGACAAGATTTTAAATTGTTGGTGGTTCTGATTGCTCAAATTTTAAACCTATCTCAATGACTGAACAGCATGGTATTTGAAACATACATCAATAAAACAGTTAAAAACCAAAGGTATAAAATAACTTGAATAGAAGAAAAGATCATTAAAATTCTGTAGCTCAAAATTGAAAACAAAATAACATTGGGAGAGATCGCAACTTAAAAATGAAAAAGGGAACTTACTAGTAGGGGCAGGGATCACAATCTGAAGACACTTAATAGGATATTATGTAGCCCTGGTGGTTTACCTCTAACCAAAAGGTTAGTGGATCAAATCCACACAGTCTTTCTGCAAAGAAAAGACCTGGCTATCTGCTTCTATAATTCTTATTTTTTCTTATTTTTTCTTTTTAGAGAACACACACACCATTTATTTTGCTTTATGCACTTTTTTTCTGGTTTGTCTGTTGTCATTAAAAGATGTGTAAAAAAATGGGTGTTTGGGTTTGGTTTGTGTTTCTTTGCGCCACGGAGATGGCAGTGATAGGGCTGCAGGGACCAGCATGAAACCAGATGACCATCACAGTCCAGGGAGATGCTGGTAAGTCTGAGGCACCTTTCAGCTCAGGGGAGTCACCAGCTCGTCCAGCCGGGGTAGGGTCGCATAACAGTTTGACAAGAGCAGTTGGATGGGTCACTCCAAGAAATCCAGCCATGTCCCTTGCAGATTTGTCGCCCTCCCTCCCCACCCCCTGCACTCTGGGGGAGTGGGCTGGACTCTTGGCCCCTAAGAGCTGCCTGCAGAGGGGACTGCCTCGGCAAAAGCATCACGGGAGCCAGAAAGAGGGGCCTGGGAGGTGGGGACTGATTCCTGGACTCAGAGGTTGCTAACCTTAAAGGGGTACCACCCCCACGCCCAAGGACAATCCTGATCTCAATTCTACTCCCTCATCCAAGGCCGAACAACTTGGGGGTAGAGGAAAAAAGAGTGGGGGTGACAATGGTGGTGGCGGTCATAATGGACCCAGCTCTCTCCTCTGCCTTGCCCCAGGCCTGCTGAGCCCCTCTGGTCAGAGGCTTTCTGGAGGATTAGGCTGGGGGACATTGGTGAGAACCTGAATAGAGACCAGTCTCTCCCTGGAGCTCAGGCCTGTCCTGCCTGACAGCCCTGGGAGATGGGGACATGACTGTTGGACAGTCTGCCTACTTCGCTTCTCTCTCAGTAAAAGAATAATGAGTTATGGTGAAATCCCCAGGCTCTGGGGGTATAGCCCCATTCCCACAGGGCAGCTCTGGGCAGGATGGGTAGCCAGTCTATCAAGCCACAGTTGGCCTAGGCATCGCCCAAGTCACAGGATGCATCCCTTTAGTCCCACTGGCTAATGGTGTCTTCTTGAATGTTCCCAAAATTGCCAAGAGTGCTGACTGCTCCTTCTGGGGACCTGATGGTGCCCCCCAAGTCAGATTACCTACCCTGCTTGAGCTCCCCAACTACACTGTGAGGCCTCTCCCGTGTCTTCCCCATTCCACTCCTGGGCTGCTGTGTCAGACTGGCTCCCTGATGTCCCTCTCCCAGACTTGGGAGTTAGGAGAGAAAGGTAGTCCAGGAAACATGGACTCTCCTTAACATTTACCTGCAAAGATGCTGGGCCCTAAATAGTTTGGGGTCCGGGGCAGCCTTGGACCAACGCAAGTCCTAAACGGGGGCAGGTTTCTGGAGATGGGGGAGGTTTTTGCTTTTGAGGCTGGTGAGGAGGCGCAAAGTCCCTCAACTTGATCCCAGGGAGGAAAGAGAAGCCTTTCCGGTGAGGTTGTTCAGCCATGGGTGAGGCTTCCCATTCAGATCCAGACAGATGACCTAAGTTCAAGTTCCACCTCTGCCTCTTGAAAACAGAGCGAATTCCAGAGAAACCAGGCAACCTCAGAGAATGCAAGTTCCTCTCTGACAGCATCACTGGGTAATTGGGAGGTTATGCAAGGTAGGTGGGTGTGTAGGTGGGTGCCCTAGACCGCATGAAGACTATGCCTGGTTCTGAGGGATAATTCCACTGTACGCCAACCTGAGCTGAGCCACCATCCCTCTCCAGGCTCCATCTAGGCTGTAGCTTGAGTCTCATCCTTCTCACCACAGCCCCAACTGACCTTCTAACCTTAGTCTCGTTACTGCTGCTGCTGCTGCTGCTGCTAGGTGCCCCAAGTTGGCTGTAGCTCCTGGGGACCTTCAGTATGACTAAACAAAAGATTCCCCGGTCCAGGACCAACCTCACACCCATTATTCACACCCAATGTTCACACCCATGATTAACTTCTGAGGCCTCAATCTGGCACCCCAGAGCCCCATGCTCTCCACTGAGCCTCCTCTGTTCCAGGCAGCCTGGTTTCTGTACCTACTTCTCCCACCCCAGTCTTCTGGCCCCTAACCTTTGCCAGGCAGCCTCCCCTCTTGTGGAATGAATGCCTTGTCTCAGTGGGGCCATTGACTCTAGTCCCAACTACCCTGCAAGCCCTCGGCCACAGTCTCTCCTGGGCAGCTTTCTCAGAATCTCCAGCCCTCTCAGGTAGTTACCACAGCAGCTGTCGACCTGGGAAGGGTCTCTGGCTGAAGACCACCCCCACGACTCCAAACACCTGCCCAAGTTTATCAGGGAGGAAGACCAGGTGGGGTGGTACAAAGAGGCCATCTGGGCCCAACTTGTGTTGGAAAATAGTCCTGGGATGAGAGGGGCAGGGGCTTCTTCCTCAGCTCCTGGAGAGGGAGCTTCAGGAAAAGCAGGATCACTGTTCATGTGCTCAGTTGCTAATTGGAGATGGGAAGTCCAAGTCCACTCAGTGGTGCCTTGAAAGAAAGGCCTGGTGAACCCCTTTGGACAGCCAGCCCAGGAGTCCTGCAAGCACGGGTCAGTTCTGAGCCATGTGAGGTGGTTGCCAATCAATCAGGCAGGTGTCTGGAGTGGGATGGAGGTGGGGAGCAGCATCTGAAATTTAAAGTTGGGTGGCAGGGGGGGGGAGGTAAGGCTGTGTCTGAACCCTGTGATCAGAACAGGGGATTAGAGGTGGAGGGCAAAGGGATCTATGCTTAAGGAGGTGTCTTATGTCATCTCCAGACAGTTGTCGTTGGGTCAAAGAAGGTGGAGTGGGTACAGATAAGGTGAAGGTGGTGGCCTCAGCAGAAGAAAAGCTGTCCATGGCAGCAGAGGGCTCTCCAGTCAGCGTGTCCCCATGTCAAAGCCCCATCGCCCAGCTCAAAGGCAGGGGAAGGGCGGCACAGGGATGTTCTCCTTGGTTCTGGTCCTTCAACCCTTGGTTCCTTCTCTTATTGCTCTGGGACCGAACCTGACTGTGGCCTGTGATCACCAGGCACTCTTCTGAGGGGGTTGGGGAGAGCCAGGAGAGCCCCCGACCCCCCTGCAACTTGCTGGATGACTCCCTGCTTGGTGATGGTTGACTGGGGAGTGGCCGAGGGGGGTTTGATGATCATGGAGATGGCTCCCGGCAAGCGCTTGTAGGACTCAGACCCTGAGCCACCAGGTGTCAGGGGCTACGGAGTCTTGGGGGTGGACATCTGTCCATTGCTGAGATGAGCGGGTATGGTGTTGGCAACAATGACATTGGTGCCCATGTGTTCCTGCATCGAGTGAGGGTGCAGGAGATGGTGGGCATGTGGAGCATCACGGGAGGACCCTCTCAGCCCCTCCTGAGGCTGGCAGGAGCCTCTGAGCAGCATCTCCTGCAGCAGGTTGTCGATCTGGGCCATGCCAAAGAGCTCAGTGGACTCAATCTGCTCCATCATCTGCCAGGTGATTCTCTGCAGCATGGGTAGCAGCAGCAGCAGCTCGCCGAAGCGCCCCCTCGAGTCGTACTGGCAGTGGGTAATGTAGTCCTCCAGGGTCACCTGCATCTGCGAGCGCAGCCTCTTGATCTTGCAGGGGTCGCTCAGCCCGTTAGCGTCTGGGTCGAAAAAGATGATGGTTTTGAGGCAGGCGTACTCGTTGTCATCGATCTGCAGCTCCTGGAAGGGCAGCACCAGCTCGTCCAGGATGCGCATGGACACCCGGCCCATTCCCGCCAGCTCTGGGCAGTGCTGGGGGACGATGTGGTCATTGCCCAGAAGGAGGACGTCCTTGAAGACCATGGATCGCTTCGTGGCTCCCAGCAGCAGGTGCTCGCCGGCGTGGGCTCTGAGCAGGGCCACCTGGTCATCCAGCAGCAACTCGCAGAAGGCTGGGATGTCCTTGGCCCACTCGACCAGTACCAGCAGCTGCTCCTTCATGGACTCACACACTTCTGAGATACTGGCGATCTTCTTCGCCCGGATGTCACTGTTGACCCCGGAGACGGGGGAGGTGATCTGCTGAGACAGGACTTCGGCCTCCACGAGGGTGTTGACAGAAGGCAGGCTGCTGTCCTCGTAGCTGGACCTGCGCGTGCTGATCCGGTCTCGTTCGTTCTGGACGGCTTCCTTCTTCATGCCAACCTGGAAGCACTTCTTGAGCCTGCAGTGTCGGCACTGGTTCCTCTTGTCTTTGTCCACTACGCACTGCTGGCCAAACCTGCAGGAGTACACGTGGTTTTTCCTCACACTCCTCCGGAAGAAGTCCTTGCAGCCGTTGCAGCTCGAGGTCCCGTAGTGCTTCCCCGTAGCCCGGTCCCCGCAGATGGCGCACCGAGCGCTGACCCCCAGGCCGCTGGGCATGTTGAGATTGATGTTTTCAGATAGGGATGCTACATTGGGGCTGTCCACTGGTGCTCCGAGGGGCACGTTCACACTGACCATGGCCAAGCCTGCCTCTGCAGACCCAGGGGCATGGAGAAGAGGCTTCACACACAGCAGCGGGCAGTGGGGCCCACCTGGAGCCAGGTCACCAGGAAGGCAGTGAGCACCGCTTCTATAATTATTAAAGCCTAGAAGACCTCACCGAGGCAGTTATACTCTGAAAGATGAAATTTACACAAGGTAAAAGTGACTGTGCTAATACCTAACAACAGAGAATGACAACTGCAGAGAAATGCATATGTTTCTCAAACTGCACAATAATTAGATCACCAAGGAAATGGTGATCTATGCCTACACGGTCGAAAGTTATAGGATGTGCAGAGGTACATGTTGAGGACTCCTTGCCTATTTTGTGACTATAGCAATGAGTAAAACAAAACAAATTCAAAATTGCTACAATAAAATACACTGTAGATCTGGTCCCTGGGCAAGAAATCTCTCAGGCATCTACAAATAGCTTGTTTTGTTTTGTTCCAAAGACAATTAGACCCTCACATACAACCATGACTGATAAGACAAATTCTAGACACCAAGGAAAATCTGTTTAAGTGACTGGAAACCACATTTGAATTAGAATACTTTTGGTATGCTTGCAGGATGAATCAGAAAGGCTTATTAACATGCTATATGTGCACCCTGCTGCACTTATGGTCCTGAGCAATTATTCTGAAGAGCCAGATAATTCCTTAAGCAAGTTGGAAACATTCTACACATTATTTTTAGTCCAATGTAAATTAAAAGACTGAAATTCTTTAAATCATAATTATTGCATGGTCCTCAAGATTTTCAATTTCTTGAATTTTAGCAACTATGGTTGAGTATTTGTGTTCCAATACATGTCCTGTTCTATCCCTGTAATCACAATCATTATAATCTCTCCTCCTTACTATAAATTATCCTCCAACTATTTGTTCATGCTTCATCATCCCATAAAATTGTAATGTGAAAACTTATCTGGATATGAATTGTAAAGACTCCCCGGGTGGGGTTAGCAGTCAATTCTATTTCCTCTTCAGAGATTTGTTTCTGTTTTTTGCTTCACTGCTTCTTCATTAATGTTATAACTATCTCCCAAATGCTCTCTTAATTTCTGTATGTATCCTAAGCTTTGACAAACCATTTGCAAAGGTTTAGATTAATGTGTATCCATTTGTACCTGTCCTTGGATTTTCTTCTGCTAGTGGCCAGTCTAACAAGTTATCAAGCAGCTGATTCTAAGGAATACCTAGTCCCTTGTGAATCAAAATAGAACTGTGCTCCCTGGAGTTTTCAGGGATGGTTTTTCAGAAACAGATAGACCTTTCTTTAAAGATGTTGCTTCTGAATAAACTTCATTCACCAACCTTTTGATAGGTAGTCAAACACTTAACCATTTGCACTATCCATGGTTTTCTCTTTGAGGATGAGTGAGGTCTAATTTTCTTACTTTCTCCAGAAAACGCAAAAATAGAAACAAATTTTAAAACCTCAAACCCAGTCATTCAGTTTGACTCATTCTGACTCATTGTGTCCCTGAACAGGATTTACAAGACAGTAAATCCTTCCTGAAGTGGAGAACCTCATAATTCACTGAGTTAGGTTCATCGTGTCAACATGACCTTAAGGAAGATATTTAATTAGTCAGACCACAGTTTAATGGAGGGCAAAGAAATAAATGGCTCTGTATGACCATGCCCGTCTCTTGCCCTCCAGTGATCCATCCAGGGTGCTGCTGCTTTAGCTAATTCTCTGCCTCAACCTCGGTGCTACACTACCTGTGGTCGAAACCTACCTGTGGGCCATGTCATGAGGCTCCTTCATGACGTGCTTCACCACATTGTTGGTGTGTAATGAGCTTGAGACTGGTGAATCCCCTCATCTTGTATTGCTTGGGTTTGAGATTCCACCCAGGCCTGCTTCCCTCAGCTCCTGAACTTAATGCTGCTGGCGCACCCTCCTGTTGGTTGCCTGCAGACAGGCTCTGTCTGTCTTGCCCAACAGAGCTCCATCCACTCTCTGCTTCCTGGACCTTGAACCTGGCAGCCCACGTGAGTTGAAGGAATTCCAGTATATTAACTATTCTATGAAAATGAGTTGAACTAAGCCCTCTGTACCTCTCTCTGTGTGGACTAATTTGCTATTATATTTCTTCTCACTGTATAAAACTATCTATCTATCCAATCATAAGTGTCCTGGTTTTATTTCTGTAGAGAACTCTGCCTAGCACATTCCACCTAAGAATGGCTGGTGGGTTAGAATTTCTGACCCTTGGGTTAGGAGACCCCAAACCTAACTCACAGCACCTCCAAGGATCCTTACTTTTTCCAGGTATAAGGAGCTTATTTAGATGTGGGAAGATAAGGTTGAATGAATTCTTCTAATGTAGGATGAAAGGGAAAATAAATGCAATTTTCAGATTGCATTGAAAATGCAAATTATCTCTTAAAAAGTAACTCTCCACCAAACTCACTCCCTTCCAGTTGATTTTGACTCACTGTAATCCTCTAGGATGGGGTGTAACTGCTCCTGTAGGTAATCAAAACTATACCTCTTTATGAGTGAAGAACCCTTATCTTTCCCCCTATATCATCTCTAAATGCTCCCTACAAGGGTGAAATATTAAAAATCATCAATGGAATGTTTTTCCAGGGCAAAGCAGTTTTGGTAGGGGACAAGTTAAAATGGCTAATAGGATGTTACATAGACATGAAAATATAGAAATAGGCAAGTTTGATAGGAATATTTTTATCAGGGCACAGAGCCACTAGCTTTTAACCAATTAGAAGTAACAGAAACATGTGTTTTCTTAACTTGCTGTTTATGTTATTTATATAGGTGAGCATTTACAAAGGAGCGGCAATAAGTTCATAGGAAAATATAGAATTTCTCTGTCACACACCGCACTGTACTTTTTTTGTTGTTGTTGGTAGTCACATTCATTGTAATGTTCAAATTATGGGACTTATTTATTGTTGAAGTTAATAGGTTACAGTTCAGGTGGAAATTGTCAAGATAGAGCTGTTCAGTCTGGACATGTTACAAAGTTCTTTCAGGGCTGCTAATAATATCCAAAGAGAATGGAATTCCTCTGTAATAGTCAACTTAAAGGTATTACAGTCCCACCTCTGTGGTTCAGCAAGGACAGCTTCCTCTTTTAAGTAGAAGACTACCACTGTGTCACATGCTCTGGCTCATGGTGGTGCTTCTGCTCTTCTTCTGTCATGCCTGTGAGGTCATAGCTGTCTCTCCCATATCAAGAAGGTTCCGTGCATATGGATCTCGCAGTCTAGAGGATTTCCTCCATTCCTAGATCTCGCTGCTAGTAAAATTTCTCATCCTGCTTCTGAGAGGGTTAATTTTATACACAGTAGGGTGACAATCACAATCACTACTCTTAAGTGAATATTGTCAATATCTCCTCCTACCCAAATCCTCCAGGAAAAGGTCCTTTGGTGGGAATTACAAAGACTACCTCTGTGATAGTTGTCTATTGTGTCAAGCAGGCCACTAGGAACATGTGGGCAGAGTTTAATCAGGTTGCAGCTTGATGGGAGAATGGGTGAGATAAATGGCTTTCCAAAGCCCAGCCTCTGCTTTCTTCTTCCCTGGTGAGTGGATCAGTGTGCTGCTGCTTGAGCTGGTCAACATCTGTTGCCACTACTTTTGGGCCTGGCCAACCCATGGATCATGTTGCTAGATCTTGAGGTTCCTTTGAGATCTTTGCTGTGCTCCTAGGATGCACATTGCTTGAGCTGAGATTGGTGGATCCTGTGCCATGCACTGCTTCAGTTTAAGATACTATCAGGACCTACTTCATTAAGTAGGTCAGTCAGGTGCTACTGACTCTTGCTGACCCACCCTGTTGTCTGCTACCATGCCTGAGGGAAGACTCTGCTACCTGCTTCTTGACTTTGGACCCTCCTGGGTTGAAGGACTTTCAGTATATTAGCTGTATAGTCCTTCTCTCTGTAGATCTTAATGTTGATATAAACCTATATATCTATATCTATAGAATCATAACTGTCCTGGTTTTGTTTCTCTAGAGAACCCAGACCTATAAGGTTTCTAAGAGTCAATATCAACACAATGACATTGCGTGAGTGATGGCTAGGAGAGCCACATTTAATAATTCACTGTCTATTACTTTCAGTTTTCCCCTTGAACTTTCAAAGCTCATCTCCCCACCTTGCCATTAATATTCATTAATTTAACAAGTATCTGTTCATCAGCCCCTTCTCCTCAGCCTTGAGTAGATAACAACTGGCATTTGTGGTTCTTCCCATAAGTCTGATATTAAGCCATATGTCAATACTAGTCCTTAAATTCCTCTTCAGACTCATGCACCGCATGCAATGATGGTGAATGCAGAGGGTTCACAGTGGGTGGACATTCTTGAGGATCCAGTGGCAATGGGAGCATCTCTGCACTGGCAGCAGCTCCACGCGGTTCCTGCAGCTCCGGGGCTCTAGTGCGCTTTCCTAGGACTGTCTTGCAGGGAGTGTGTATGTGTGTGTCCCACCTCCTGTGAGCCATTTACCTCCATGGCACCTCCCAATGAGGTCATCAAGCTGTGACCTGATTGACAGACTGGACTCCATCCCTCCACAAGTCGACACCAGGTTATGTAAATACCACGGAGAGCAAGTGTAAGTCTAACCAGCTGCCATTGAGTTGACTCAAAGTCACAGCTCTCACGTGCTTGTCAGAGTTCAAACAACATTCTGTAGCATTTGCCACAGTTGGGACCTTTCTCCAGTTGATTGTGAAGCCATTCTTCTGAGACACTTCTGAGTGAATTCAAATGCCCGGCCTTCTGACTGAGCTGAACACTTAGCTATTCGTACCACCCAGAATCCAGGACTACTGCTCCGATACTAGTATAACTGAACAAGGCTTTGAACGATTTCACAACTATTCAAACATGGCCAATTATGGAATGCATGCATTGCGTCATAACCAAACCTCTTGCAGGTATGATTTAGACCTAAGTGGTGCTGTCAGGTAAGTATTGGCTTTTGAACCACAAGGCTGTTGGTCTAAATCCAGCAGCTAATTTGTGGAGAGAGACAAAGTTATTGCTTCCTGAAAGACTAAAAGTTGTGGAAATCCTATAAAGGACTGTTCTGAATCAGAATCAACTGGATAACAGGGGTTTAGGGAACAAGCAACTTAATTGCGCTTTCTCAGTCTTACATCCCCAAAGGTTGCCTGATTTAAATGCTCTCCTCTCCCCTAACATTTTTAACTCTTGGTTTGTACCTTTCTAATATTAACTGAATTAGAGTAGAAACAAGAGCTCAAATTCATCAGGACATCCACAGCAAAATGATAAGCTCAATTACCCACACCAGTAATGGACTCAAACTTGAACCAGATCAACAGGGTACATGTCCTGCAATTGACTTTTCAATTGCTATTTGTATTTCCCACCTTAAAATGACCCCTTCATAAGTAGCTTTTACACCACCATTGCTTCGATTCTTATCTAAAATCTGGAAACCTCTCAGGAGACTGAAGGTTAAGGAAAATCATAGGAAAGAAAAACCACATCTTTCCCTTTAAAGTAATTGAACGTACTAAGGATTTTATATAAGTAATGTAATCAAACTCACTTGGTGAGTCTTTGGTTTATTAGCTAACATTCACTAGGTCACCGTTAGTCTTCTGAATGTCCAGCGTGCAGTCAATTCCAAGCCTTCTTGCTTTCTACAGATAATGATTCCTTGAAGAAATTAAATCTTAATATATTTATAACTAAAAGAAATTTGGCTCTTGATTTGTTCTTTGTGTGTGTGTATGTGTGTGTGTGTGTGCTCACCTCCTCTCAAAAGTGGAAGCTAAATGTGAACTGTGATTTACTACATAGTTTAATGGTTTTTAGTGAGATGTGTAACCAAAGGACTAAACAGTTCAGGCTTATTTTTAGCCTGAATTAGTAACCCAATTTTGTACAACTATTTATGGTGAATGCATGGGCAGCAAAAGGAGTTGGCTAGTACTTACTTCAGAACCTTCACTTATTCTTATTGGAAGTGAACAAATAATATATTGTCAATGTACAGAAAATTTCTTCATATATATTTTAACTCTTCACTTTTAGGTGAATGGGACCTATGTCCCTTACATGCGAACCAATACGATGCAGGAAAGACCTTGTAAAATCCAGATCATCTTGTTTAGAAGATAAAATTGAACCTAGATAAATGCAAAGTTCTCTCATGAATGTTTCCCAATTTTTTTTACATCTATCCATTGCGATCTGGTGGAATCTGAAACAGAGTGACCCCGCACAGGGTTGTAATACAGAAACTTTTCCTCGAGCACACTGCATCCTCTTCACCGGTGAGGCAGCTGGTGGTTCGATCCCCTAATCTTGCAATTAGCAGCCCTCCCTCTACTCCCCAGGGTCAGGAGGACGTCTTTGACATCTGAAATCCAGACTCACAGCCGCTGAGCTCGATTCCCACTCTCAGAACCCAGTGTGAATGAATGCCTTTCACTCTCAAGTCCGCCTCATACAAGGAAGGAAGTATTTACTATTTCATCTTGGTTGTATTTTAAGGTTTCTTAAAACAACTGGAAAGAGTACAAATTGGAAGTACTTGGAAGTAAGGATCAGGTACTTTTCCATAAACTGTTCAACCTACAGAATCTGTTTTAGGGAAATATTCTGAATTATAAATCCTCCTTCTGCACTGTAGCAATAAAGCAGGTTACATGCATTTGATACTTTCTGTGTGTTGAACTTTTGTTCTGTGAGTTTTACTTCATTTGATTCTAATCACAATGAACATTTATTACCTTCCTTAGTGGGGAAAAAAAAAGGGATTGGGACCAACCCATCTTTAAATAGCAAATGACCTGGTTGAAACCTGGATTCCGGTCTCCCTGCACTTACATTCTTACAGCTGCAGTATGGTTTATATTAATGGAAAATCTAATGTCTAGACTCCCAATATAAAGGGAAGTATAACTATGAGCGTCTCAGAGGCTAAAGGAGTAAAGCGCTCGGCTGCTAACCAAAAAGGGAGTGGTTCAGTCCCTAAAGCACACTTCAGCTTCTTAGACACATGCAGTCACTGTGAGGTCACAGTAGACCCGACAGCATCAAGCAGACAGTAGAAATGGTGTACATAGGTGTTCATCTAAAACGGAATATAGAAGAGGTGATAAAATACAGTGCAAGCAAATACTTAGTATCACAAAATGCTTAGTAAATCATTTAAGTAGAAAAATGAAACAGAAACACACACACACACATATACTGCATGCGTCGAAGAGCTCAACCTTAGAGCAGCGGTTCAGTCCACCAGCCGTTCTGGGGACAGAGTTGAAGCTCTCTGAACATCTGCAGCCTCAGAAAGGGCCGCAGAATCACTATGAGGCAGTGAGTTTGGAGTTTAAGGTGAAGACAATTTTAATATTAAAAGTTGCTTTTGCATTAAACCTCTTTATCCTATCTTGTACGCTGGAAGGTAAATTAAATCGCTCAATTCTTTTATAATTAAATTTTCTTCTTTTCCTTTTTTTAATTATTCACTTCAAAAAGTTTCACCTGTTAGCAAGGTTTGCTTAAAATTCAAAAGCAGCAGCCTCTCTCTCTCTGATAAGAAAGCTGACCATGCCCCCTAGTGGTCATTATGTTTCTTTAACCTTCTCTGTTGCGTCGTTTCCTTCCTAAGGGATCCTTTAAGCTTGTATTTGATGATGGGAGCTAGAGAGTAAGACAAGGACAGCTGGGCAGTTGGTTTCCAATTACAGTCTGGATTTTTTTGTAGCCATGGTATCATTTTGGAAATATTAAGAGATTTAAATACACAAACATTTAAAATGTTTGCTCACTTCTCTGTTTAGGTAGCTTAGGCTAAAATCAGGACTATTTAATTCGAGCACTTAATTTCCAAAGTCAATTTATATTTGAAGCTCAAAAATCAATACAGGTAGTGATCAGAAGAGTCATGCAATGATACAGAAAGCGATGCGGTACAAAAGCAGACCTGAATAATGAAGAAAGAGGCATCCCAGTCAGAATGGACTCGTCAACAATATGTTGGATTTCAGCTTTGGGCTTTATGAAAAGCCACAACATTTTAATGACACATTACATTATTTTCATGAATATTATTGAGATTATCTTTTGAATACATAGAGCTATAGAGAGTTTATTATAAGATAGGATGTTTAATAAAGGTGTTTATTAATAAAGAAGGTTTTATAAAGATGTTACTCTACCCAGACTTAAAACAACTCTAGCAGGAAGCAGTATGGTAACCTGTTTAGGTTGGAGAGTGAAAGTCTAGTTTCAAAGGTTGCCTTTAATGCTAAAATGCTGAATGCCTGGAAATTTAAAATCAGTTTGCTGTCTCAGTGTTCTGGTTGGAAAATGTCAATAAATAAAAGTATTTCAGAGAATTGTGAGAATTAAAAGAGGCCATGAAGACAGCTCAGAACAGGTATTTTATATGTAGCAAGGGATTTTCTTAATTTTAAGTCATTTTCATCACAGTAAGAAATTACACATTTTC